>JAQFVV010013028.1:12500-175341 GCA_028023455.1 Epiperipatus broadwayi | reverse complement strand
TGATGTTGACTTTGCTTGTGGTAATGTTACCATAAGTTTAATTAAAGCAATCTATGAGTGTTTGATATGTGAATTGTGTTGATCTTGAGAAGATATTAAAATGATGATGATTATGATGTAATACTGCATTAATAAATTTAATAACAAATGTTTAAAGCTAAAGTATTTAAAAGACAAGTTAAAATTAGACAAAAATATTTATTTAATTTGAAATATATGTTAAAAGTGAATAAAAATATTTTAAATTATAAGTACTTAAATTGAGATTAATATTTGATTTTAATCATATCAAATAATTATTTTAAAATCTATTATAATATCTTAAATATTTTTAAAATAAATATTTATTTTAAAAAGCAATTGTTAAGTTTATTTTTAGACAAGCGTTCTTGTATTATAAAGAACAGATGTTATACACACACGCGTGGAAGTTGTCTAATAAAGTTGCAATTATTATTTTACAAAATCATGTTATAAAATTTATAAATAATACGTGAGTTATCACGAGATAAAAATAAAGATATTAATGTAAAATATTAAATTTGATTTTAAAAATATTGTCTTAAAAATGTAACGTATTTAAAAAGATTTAATTTATTTTAAAATGATCTTATAAAAGTTAAGATTTAAATCAAGTGAGAAATAATATTTCAAAAGAATGTTTAATAGATTTAAATAAACGATAAATATTGTTTTGAAAGAATTTGATAAAATATCAAATATTAAATAAGTCATTATTTATTTTTAATATTGTGTTGGTAAATATGTAAATAAGAAAGTTTGATTGTTTAATCGTACCAATCAGATAAGGAGTTTCTGGCAGTATATAAGCTGGATTCAATTGTTGAGGGGGTCTCTCTACAATAAACTTCTAAGTCGTTTGTGCTATTAAAAAAATAGCTGAGTAAATTTATAAACGCTCTTAAAAATCAGTTTTAAATCATAAGAGTGTTATTATATATAATTTATAATATTTTTAAAGTAATGAATATGCAGGAGTAACTTAATAATTCCTTATCATCTTCTCAATATCGAAACTCAATTTACGTACAAATAATCAATGGAAACCTCACGTATCGGAGAAATATATCAGAAACTTTATGTTAGAAAAGTAACAGACGCTGGATTAGTACATAAAACTACAAGATGGAGAAAAGTAGTATTTTGGACTAAAAATAGTTTTCAAAAGTTAAATTACTATTGTCTATTACTAATAGATATTTTAAAAAAAATATAAATATTTCTGTAAAAGAAAATATTTTGACAAATTATAGAAGTAATATATATCTTGAGGAAAGATATAAGAAGCAGTAGTAATTTTAAATAAATACTTGCCTTGTTAAGTCTTTATGCTAAAAGACTAAATATTGACGTTTTAAAAAGGCAAATAGACTATAAATATGATTATTTAAAAACGCAATATAATAAAATTGCTATATCGAAGTAATCTAAACGCTGGACGTTATAGATGAAGAAATTAATTCTTACCGGAATATGGTATTTACAAATGCGCAAGTAATACATGGATATCCAAATCAAGTTAAACTAAGCCAAGCCAAACTAAGTTAATTTAAAATAATTGAAGGATAATTTTATAAATTATAAATTAGTTTTGAAATAATAACTTTTTGAATAATATTCTATGAAGAACTGGATCCAAAGAATTTATAAACTATGTTTTAATTTTGTTTTGTTTTCTTGTGGGAACTTATTTTTTTTTTTAAAAAAATAAACGTTATCATTTTTGTTATAAACTTTCAAGAAGCACGTGATTCAACGGAACAGGAAATAGTGTTTTATTGACTTTATACGGAGGATATTTGTTGGAACTTTTATGGTAGGAAAAATCAACGATGGATCATGTAATATGAATTTATTTTATTTATTTAACATAAAATTTAAATATTATTAAACTCTTTAAAAATAGGTTAGGTACATTTATTAAATAGTAACTTAAAAATAATATAATAATTAATTACATAAACTTATTTTTATAATTAATATAACACGGAATATTCTAATGAATGTTTATGAGTGAAAATGTGAATGATTTTTATTTTATGAAGCTGCAAATTCCGAAGAATACTGGATAGCAGAATGGACAATATTATTATTATGGTAAAAAATATTGTATAATGATTTTTAATGAATTTAATATGTTTTTCTTTAGATCAACTGAATATTATGTTGTTGTAGAATGAATGGATAAATATATTATGAAAACACATACATTATATTGACATCAAACTTTATTAAAATATGCATAATTTTTAATTTATAATATAAACATGACATAACATTACGTAAAAAGTTTGAGAAATAATTATATGATTCTTTCGTAAATAATTTTGATATTTTTATTTATGCTTAGTATTAAAATGATGTTTATTACTTATCTAAGTAATTATTTTATTTTTTGAAATTTAGAAAAGGATTTTAAAAGTCTATATTTTTGTGTATTTTGTTTATTGAATAAGCTAAGTTACGTTATGAGTAGAAGCCTATATTTAGATTGAAAAGTTTACTAAGTATAGACAATATAGTATGAGTAATTTGGATAATGAATATTTTATTTGAAGTTGATATTTGTTTTCCGGAAAATGTTTTAAATAAGTTTAGAATATGTTTTATAGATAGAAATTTATTAGAAAGGTTAGTAAAGCACATAGGGTAAAATAATGATTTTACACAGAAAGGAATCATAAAATTTATCTAATGTAATGTTTTTATGAATTTAAAATTGATAAATGATTTAAATATTAATGTTTGAATAATACAAATATAGAATGCATATTTTATAAAATGTATAACAGGAATTACATTAAGTAAAGTATAAGTACAGTCAATTATTTGTTTACATTACAAAGACATCTTAATTTTATATAAAGTTATTAGGCAATGCTAATAACAAAGTGAATACATGATAATACATTATAAATGATATTTAATTAATGTAGTTATTTAATAGGTAGAGTTACATTATCTACACATACTACATAGATAATCTTGACATGTATTATTATTTGTAATAATTAAAGATTACTACTATTTATTTTTTCAAATCTAAGTTTTAAGAAAAACACACTGTAATAATATTAATATAGCATTTGAAGCAATGTGTAATTGCTTATTAAGTACATAAGTTAATAACAGTGTAAGCCTCTTATATTTGTATTTCTTATTTTTATTTTATTTGTTGTCATAAGTTATAAACTGTAAATAGTGTAAATAAATTTTATTTGAAGTTATTGTAAATAAATTTGTTAATTTGTTTTAAAAGTGTGTCAAGTTTCATTATTTTTCACTCAGCATTTTGACATCAGATGATTTGAAATAAACATAATATTTGCACAAAATTGAATTTGTTATTATTACTTAGAATTGAATACCATATTTGCTTAACATTATTTTATAAGAATTGATTGACATGAACATAAATATTACAATGGTCATAAGATGATTATAATGCACATTATAAGAATACAATATTGTTTATTGCCACAGATTATTAAGTATAAGATTTTGATCTATTTTAAAATGAAGATACCATATGAAATAAAAGATATACATATGATTGTTTATTTATTTAATGATTAATTATATCATAGAAATAGATGAGATTAAATTACATTCTAAGATTAGTATTATTTATTATTATTTAAATAAGTTAGGTGTATTTAAGTTTGATATAAAATCCCACATCATACTTATTTACATGAATTATTATTATTTTAAAACAGCTTAGAAGAACCTGAGATTATTTAATTATATTTTAAGTTAAAAGTTAGGAATTATTTTAGTATTATTAAAGATAATTTATTTCATTTAAAAGCCATAAGAATGCTATAGATGTAGTGGTAAAGTGATAGGGTAGTGATAGTATTCTTATGCCATTGAGACAGTATCTTGGGAGATATTGACTCAGTGTAAATCTGCTTATTACTTTGTAACTTTACTTCGCAGTCTCATAATTTAATTAAATACTTATTTAATTAATATAATCTAGAACTATATTGATTTTGATGATTGATAATAAATTTAATTAAGATATGATAATATAAAAATATATTAAAGATAGATATGCAAATTTTAATTAAGCATAATAATGTAACTGAGCTAGTTGTATTTTTAAACTATTTTATATATCAAGAAGTAAGGGTACAAAGGGTAGGAAGATTTTGGCGCCCAACGTGGGGCTATTGGTTATCAACCCGATGGTTGGAAAAGGAAGATTTTGGCGCCGGCAACGTAATGGGGCCATTGATATGTTAGAGTTACAATTTTATCGGCCCGATAGATGGAAAAGAAAGATTTTAGTAACTAATCATTTTAGGCTTAGATATTCAATTAAGAATTAGGATACATAATTTTAGGAATAATATGTATGTTAGTAGAGTAAAATGATAGGTATAATTAAAAAAAATGTTTAAAAGTATAATTTAGGATTTAGTGGTTAGTATATTTATAAAAAAATGTTAGTATTTTATAATAATATTTATAATTGATTAGATGTTGATTATAAAATTAAAATAAAATTAAAATAAAAATTTTATTAGTAGAGTATTATATTTTCATGTGGTATCTGTAATATGATTATTCTTTGAAGTTAAATACTATGTTGATTTTAAGTTAATAAAACAATAAATTATAGAAATGTGGCAAATAATTATATTATAATGTGACCATATCAATTCTTGAAATATTTTAAATGGATATTTAATATTATATATTATGTGCAAATTGTCTGTGGGTCATAGGTGTAAAAATAAATGATATGACACAATTTTGTTATTGAAATTTATATAATTATTTAATAGTAAGTAATGTAGAGTTTTTGAGGATACTATTATATGATTAATTGTAAAAGTGAGTTGAGTGGAGATGGGAAGGTTGATGGGAAATTGTATTTTAAAAATATAAAATAATAAGTACTGCATATTGTTAGGATTGAATTTTAAAAAAATATAAAAATGGATAATTGGGATAAAGATTTAGAAGTTGAAATGTCAAATTTTGTTGTAGAAGATAATAGTTGTGGGGAGAGCAGAGAAATAGAAAAATCAGTAAATTCAGAAATAGTATTAGAAAATACTCAAAATATGGATAGTGAAATAGAGGAGGAGGAGATAATTTTTAAAACTGTAGAAAAAGAAGCAGTAAAAACTGAGAAAGATGTAGAGAACTTATCAAAGTCTGATTTTGAGAAATATTTTAAAATAATGATGCAGAGTATGAAAGAAATGAGAGAGGATAATAAAAAATTTATAGAAGAAATGAAAGAAAGGAGAAGGGAAAGAAATTCTTTAAAAGAAGATATGAAAGAGGAGAGTAAGTCTTTAAAAGAAGACATGAAAGAAATGAAAGAAGATAATAATATTAAATTAGATTCTTTAAAAGAAGATATGAAAGAGGAGAGAAATTCTTTAAGAGAAGAAACAAAAGAAGAGAGTAAGTTTTTAAAAGAAGAAATAAAAGCAGAAATAGAAGAAGATAATAATATTAAATTAGATTCTTTAAAAGAAGAAATAAAAGAGGAGAGTTATAAAAATAGTCTTAAATTAGATTCTTTAAAAGAAGATAATAATTCTATTAGGAACGAGATAAAAAATATAAATATAAAGAATGGATAATCTAGATAGAAGATTGAGTAAACAGGGGGAAGTACTGGAATCTATAAGGTTAGACGTAATAAAAAGTCATGATAGAAACGAAGAATTTTTAGACAGAAAATTTAGAGAATTGTCAGAAAATATAATTAAAGCTGTGAAAGAGCAAATAGAAGAATCTACTAGCCAATGGCAAGTAAAAAATAGTGAGTTAGATCAGAAAATAGAGAGTAATAATTTAAATGTAAAAGATGAAATTTATGAAGTAAAGTATGATATAAATCATATTAATGAAGAAGTTAGAAGTATTAAAGAAGATGTAGTTCAGAATGGAAAAGAGATTCCTATAAAATCTATTAAAATAATTAATAGTAGGAATGAATTATATGAAAAAATACTGGAAAATCCCAAAGCGTATTTTACATTAACTAAAGAAATGATAGGAATGTGTAAATCCTATGAGAAGTTAGATGGAGAAAGAATTATGGACCAAATTAATAATTTAAAGAAATATTATGTTGATGATAAAAGATTTGGGAGATTTACGAAGATAAAGTCAAAATCTTCAAAGCAAAAGTATTTAGAGTTGTTGGAGCATGAATTATTTAAAATTATAGATATCAGTAGTAATAAATTTAAGAATAAACTACAAGAAGTGATATCTAAATGTATTATTGATAATAAAAATATTCATGTACAAGCTGATATTTTTAAAGAAATATTATTTGAAGGAATTAGGAACTTAATACCTAACGATGAAGTTATAAATGGAAAACTTAATTGGAATAAAGATTTAAGCAAGATAAAAGTAAGACTTAAATATCCAAAGCATAAGAAATTTATAACAGATTTTCTTGAGAATAATCTTAGTAAAGGAAAGAAGATAGGAAAAGTTAAGGTGAGATTTAAGAAAAGAGAAAGAGAATTAAAGTTTAGATTTAAAAAAGAATATATTTAATAATTAAGACAGGTAATTCTTAAAGAAGATATGTGTTTGATAATGTGTTATGGCATTATATTATTTTTTTTTTTGGGCTTTGTAAAACAAACATGAGATATTTCTATGTTTGCAACTTTCAAAGTAAGGTGAAAATACCTTGATGTTAACCACACTAGATGGGGAAAAAGTGACGTGTAATGCAAGGAATTTAATTCTTTTTCCTTCTGATGTGTGAGTTACAATCGTAAAAATGTTGTGAATAGATATTTTAATGTCATGTTTAAATATAATGCTTAACATAAAGAAATAATTTATTATATAATAAATTAGCATGATGAATAAAGTTTAGCTGAAGAAATTTACAAAATATGTAAATGATATTTTAAGAAGAAATAAGTTTTGTCATAATGACTAAGTAGAAATGGAATTAGCTATTGAAGTAAATATATTTTAAACAAGAAGTTAAATAATAGAGTTAAAGAGTATAAAACTCATATGTTTAAAGTATATATAATTAAATCTTATAAAAGATTAATTTGTATTAAGGTAGTGATCATGAAAGTGATCAATCTTAAAAGATGAAGTTAATCATTTTAAAAGAGAAATATATAGATTTGCTGAATAATAATCTATAAGATTGCTAATGAAGTTAGCAATAAGTTATAAATAAAATACATAGAGTAATTTAAAATATAGTATTAACTATAATAATATGTATTTTTAGTAGCTTATGTAAAGGTGTATTTAAGAGAATTTAAATACTTGATATTTGTAGAAATATTAGGGAAATGAAAGTAACCTAATTAAGAGATAAGTAAAGAGAAGTGAAACTTAATTTATGAAGTAAAGAAGTCATTGTAGTTTATTTAAAAGTGTTTCCTTAGTGAAATTTGAGATGATATTTCAATGCTTTATGAAACTTTGTGATAAAGTAATGTGTTATGATATTTAAATGATAAGAAAGATAAAATTGATAAATGTGGAGTAAAGATATTAAAGATGAAGGTTAAATTTAAAATTTTATCCGAAGGAGGGGAATATGTGCCCTTTTATATGGGTCACCATTTAAGTTTTGTGCTAATCTAGTGGAAAATTTTAAATTTAAGAAGTATTTTAAAGATGTGATGTTGACTTTGCTTGTGGTAATGTTACCATAAGTTTAATTAAAGCAATCTATGAGTATTTGATATGTGAATTGTGTTGATCTTGAGAAGATATTAAAATGATGATGATTATGATGTAATACTGCATTAATAAATTTAATAACAAATGTTTAAAGCTAAAGTATTTAAAAGACAAGTTAAAATTAGACAAAAATATTTATTTAATTTGAAATATATGTTAAAAGTGAATAAAAATATTTTAAATTATAAGTACTTAAATTGAGATTAATATTTGATTTTAATCATATCAAATAATTATTTTAAAATCTATTATAATATCTTATTTATTTTTAAAAATAAATATTTATTTTAAAAAAAGCAATTGTTAAGTTTATTTTTAGACAAGCGTTCTTGTATTATAAAGAACAGATGTTATACACACACGCGTGGAAGTTGTCTAATAAAGTTGCAATTATTATTTTACAAAATCATGTTGTAAAATTTATAAATAATACGTGAGTTATCACGAGATAAAAATAAAGATATTAATGTAAAATATTAAATTTGATTTTAAAAATATTGTCTTAAAAATGTAACGTATTTAAAAAGATTTAATTTATTTTAAATGATCTTATAAAAGTTAAGATTTAAATCAAGTGAGAAATAATATTTCAAAAGAATGTTTAATAGATTTAAATAAACGATAAATATTGTTTTGAAAGAATTTGATAAAATATCAAATATTAAATAAGTCATTATTTTATTTTTAATAGTGAGTTGATAAATATGTAAATAAGCAAAGTTTGATTGTTTAATCGAACCAATCAGATAAGGAGTTTCTGGCAGTATATAAGCTGGATTCAATTGTTGAGGGGGTCTCTCTACAATAAACTTCTAAGTCGTTTGTGCTATTAAAAAAATAGCTGAGTAAATTTATAAACGCTCTTAAAAATCAGTTGTAAAATCATAAGAGTGTTATTATATATAATTTATAATATTTTTAAAGTAATGAATATGCAGGAGTAACTTAATAATTCCCTATCATCTTCTCAATATCGAAACTCAATTTGCGTACAAATAATCAATGGAAACATCACGTATCGGAGAAATTTATCAGAAACTTTATGTTAGAAAAGTAACAGACGCTGGATTAGAACATAAAACTACAAGATGGAGAAAAGTAGTATTTTGGACTATAAATAGTTTTCAAAAGTTAAATTACTATTGTCTATTACTAATAGATATTTTAAAAAAATATAAATATTTCTGTAAAAGAAAATATTTTGACAAATTATAGAAGTAATATATATCTTGAGGAAAGATATAAGAAGCAGTAGTAATTTTAAATAAATACTTGCCTTGTTAAGTCTTTATGCTAAAAGACTAAATATTGACGTTTTAAAAAGGCAAATAGACTATAAATATGATTATTTAAAAACGCAATATAATAAAATTGCTATATCGAAGTAATCTAAACGCTGGACGTTATAGATGGAGAAATTAATTCTTACCGGAATATGGTATTTACAAATGCGCAAGTAATACATGGATATCCAAATCAAGTTAAACTAAGCCAAGCCAAACTAAGTTAATTTAAAATAATTGAAGGATAATTTTATAAATTATAACTTAGTTTTGAAATAATAACTTTTTGAATAATATTCTATGAAGAACTGGATCCAGAATTTATAAACTATTTTTGAATTTTATTTGTTTTCTTGTGGAACTTATTATTTTTTTTAAAAAAATAAACGTTATCATTTTTGTTATAAACTTTCAAGAAGCACGTGATTCAGCGGAACAGGAAATAGTGTTTTATTGACTTTATACGGAGGATATTTGTTGGAACTTTTATGGTAGGAAAAATCAACGATGGAATATGTAATATAAATTTATTTTATTTATTTAACATAAAATTTAAATATTATTAAACTCTTTAAAAGTAGGTTAGGTACATTTATTAAATAGTAACTTTAAAATAATATAATAATTAATTACATAAACTTATTTTTATAATTAATATAACACGGAATATTCTAATGAATGTTTATGAGTGAAAATGTGAATGATTTTTATTTTATGAAGCTGCAAATTCCGAAGAATACTGGATAGCAGAATGGACAATATTATTATTATGGTAAAAAATATTGTATAATGATTTTTAATGAATTTAATATGTTTTTCTTTAGATCAACTGAATATTATGTTGTTGTAGAATGAATGGATAAATATATTATGAAAACACATACATTATATTGACATCAAACTTTATTAAAATATGCATAATTTTTAATTTATAATATAAACATGACATAACATTACGTAAAAAGTTTGAGAAATAATTATATGATTCTTTCGTAAATAATTTTGATATTTTTATTTATGCTTAGTATTAAAATGATGTTTATTACTTATCTAAGTAATTATTTTATTTTTTGAAATTTAGAAAAGGATTTTAAAAGTCTATATTTTTGTGTATTTTGTTTATTGAATAAGCTAAGTTACGTTATGAGTAGAAGCCTATATTTAGATTGAAAAGTTTACTAAGTATAGACAATATAGTATGAGTAATTTGGATAATGAATATTTTATTTGAAGTTGATATTTGTTTTCCGGAAAATGTTTTAAATAAGTTTAGAATATGTTTTATAGATAGAAATTTATTAGAAAGGTTAGTAAAGCACATAGGGTAAAATAATGATTTTACACAGAAAGGAATCATAAAATTTATCTAATGTAATGTTTTTTTTTATGAATTTA
The DNA here is from genome assembly GCA_028023455.1 of Epiperipatus broadwayi. Taxonomy (NCBI): domain Eukaryota; kingdom Metazoa; phylum Onychophora; class Udeonychophora; order Euonychophora; family Peripatidae; genus Epiperipatus; species Epiperipatus broadwayi. The sequence continues at coordinate 164,932 of JAQFVV010013028.1, read as the reverse complement.
AAATTGATAAATGATTTAAATATTAATGTTTGAATAATACAAATATAGAATGCATATTTTATAAAATGTATAACAGGAATTACATTAAGTAAAGTATAAGTACAGTCAATTATTTGTTTACATTACAAAGACATCTTAATTTTATATAAAGTTATTAGGCAATGCTAATAACAAAGTGAATACATGATAATACATTATAAATGATATTTAATTAATGTAGTTATTTAATAGGTAGAGTTACATTATCTACACATACTACATAGATAATCTTGACATGTATTATTATTTGTAATAATTAAAGATTACTACTATTTATTTTTCAAATCTAAGTTTTAAGAAAAACACACTGTAATAATATTAATATAGCATTTGAAGCAATGTGTAATTGCTTATTAAGTACATAAGTTAATAACAGTGTAAGCCTCTTATATTTGTATTTCTTATTTTTATTTTATTTGTTGTCATAAGTTATAAACTGTAAATAGTGTAAATAAATTTTATTTGAAGTTATTGTAAATAAATTTGTTAATTTGTTTTAAAAGTGTGTCAAGTTTCATTATTTTTCACCTCAGCATTTTGACATCAGATGATTTGAAATAAACATAATATTTGCACAAAATTGAATTTGTTATTATTACTTAGAATTGAATACCATATTTGCTTAACATTATTTTATAAGAATTGATTGACATGAACATAAATATTACAATGGTCATAAGATGATTATAATGCACATTATAAGAATACAATATTGTTTATTGCCACAGATTATTAAGTATAAGATTTTGATCTATTTTAAAATGAAGATACCATATGAAATAAAAGATATACATATGATTGTTTATTTATTTAATGATTAATTATATCATAGAAATAGATGAGATTAAATTACACTCTAAGATTAGTATTATTATTATTATTTAAATAAGTTAGGTGTATTTAAGTTTGATATAAAATCCCACATCATACTTATTTACATGAGTTATTATTATTTTAAAACAGCTTAGAAGAACCTGAGATTATTTAATTATATTTTAAGTTAAAAGTTAGGAATTATTTTAGTATTATTAAAGATAATTTATTTCATTTAAAAGCCATAAGAATGCTATAGATGTAGTGGTAAAGTGATAGGGTAGTGATAGTATTCTTATGCCATTGAGACAGTATCTTGGGAGATATTGACTCAGTGTAAATCTGCTTATTACTTTGTAACTTTACTTCGCAGTCTCATAATTTAATTAAATACTTATTTAATTAATATAATCTAGAACTATATTGATTTTGATGATTGATAATAAATTTAATTAAGATATGATAATATAAAAATATATTAAAGATAGATATGCAAATTTTAATTAAACATAATAAAGTAACTGAGCTAGTTGTATTTTAAACTATTTTATATATCAAGAAGTAAGGGTACAATATACATATACATATCCAATACATAGACATACCCCTTTTAAACATACATCTATACACAGATATCCATACATCTATAGACATATATACAATCCTCATATATCTTTACAAATACACATATATATGTATATTCTAACGACACATATATAAAATACAAAACATATCCAATTCACCGGTTTTTTTTTTCAAAATTTACCTTTTTAAACAATTTTATTTTTACTTTTTATTGTTAAAACAACCCTATAAATATTATTATTCTTAATATTATTTTATAATATTATTAATAATACTATTTTTTTATTATTTTTTTATAATTATCTAATATATAACATCTTTTACTTTACTATATTTAATTTTATTTTTTATAACTTTTATCTCTATATCACTAAATAATATTTTTTATAACTTTTATCTCTATATCACTAAATAATATTTTTTAACATTATTACCTCTATCTTCCTTACAGTTTTAACTTTAATTAAAATGGCCATTATTTCAAAATTTTCTATCTTGTTTATTCATTTAAAACAGCTCCCTCTGCTATCAATATTATAAACTTATAATTCTATTTAAACCTTCCAATTTCCCAATTATAATCATTAATCATATTCAAATATTATAAAATAACTACTTAACCATCATTTCACATATAATTATACATATCAAACATCCATATTTCATATATATATATATATCTTCACATTACCTCTATACATATAACTAAAAATAATATATAAAATGATATAAAAAAAAAAAACAATATATAAAACCAATATATAAAACTATATTAAAATAAAGGTTAAAAATTTAAAAAATTTTAAAAATTAACAAATCCCTACCTACATCTATACATCCACACGTATATATCCAAATATATGCTTATATCCCCTAAAACATACTCATATATATACCTATACTCATAACACATACATACATATAACAATCCTCCTATACATTTATACATACCCACCCACATAAATATTCAACTTACTTATAAATTACATATATAAATATACAAAACACAACTAATACCCCATTTTATATTACCTCTAAAACCTATTTTATTTTTACTGTTAGTTTTTCATTTTATTATCTATTTTGTTTAATTATTATCTAATATGTAATACCTTTTTACTTCCATATCTATAACACAAATCTATCCAATAGACCATTTTATTACCTTTAAAACTATTTTATTATTACTTTTAGTTTTTAAAAATTTTCTATAACAAATTTACAAAATTTTATAAACATTACCTTTTTATTATTTATTATTACTATCAACTCTATCTGTTATCAATTTTATAAAACTTATAACTCTATTTTAACCTATATTTATTAACAATCTTTACAAGTCTTTTATGTATTTCCACATATTATAACTTTTAACCTACTTTCTTTTATTACTATTATTATTACCATTATTCTTAATCAATCACAATAATAAACATGCTAACACCAATATCATTTCCAAACCATATTTTAATTTTATATTCAATATTTAACAATCATATACATATTTATATACTTCTAAAACATATGTATATATACACTTATTTTTAGTTACTAATAAGCCTCTAAATCCAATACCAAACCTACCAACACAACGTTCTTAGTCCCCCATCCCTATTTAAACTAGGCCTTATCCTCTTAATTAGTATTTCTTCTTTTATTTTACTATCTCTTCTTTTATTAGTATATCCTACCAGTTTTATACTCTTTTTGTCAAATACAAGCCCTGTTTCCATAGTATGCAAATAAATCGGTGAATATTTGTCATACCTATGTTGATTTAACCTTGTAAAAATAGAATTCTTTGTCTCACCTATATATCTAGTCCTTATCATCTTTTACTTACAATATCTACAATCTATTTGATATATGCCATTTATACATTTTTGCATATCTTTAATATATTTATTATCTAATATATTCATTACATTTTTTTATTTACTACCTTATACTTAATTACATTATTATATCTTTTATTAATTTTTCTAATAATTTTATTAACATTATTAACTATATTATTACTATATGTTTTAACCCCTAAATACTCCTTCTTTATATTTTTATTTCTATATTTAACACTCTCTTCTTCATTATTACCTTTCTTATACTTTTCTTCTATTAATTTTATATTCTTCACTAATACATTCTCTGAATACTCATTTTCTTTAAATTCCTTTACTATTAATTCTACTTCTTTTTTATATTCCTTTTCACTTGAAGAATAATTAATAGCCTTACATATTCTTGAACTTATACTACTTATTTTATATTTATTATCTGTATTAGAATTCCAATTCATTATATTACTATTCCCATTCACTTTTTTATACACTGATGTTTCTATTCTACATCTATTTTTAACATATGTTTTGTTAACAATATGTCCAAATATGATAACTTATTATCCTTCTCTCTTTCCACTGTAAATTTAATATTTCTATCTAAGGTATTAATTTTATCTAAATACTTATCTATTTGTCTTTCACTTCTATTAAAAATTAATAGATAATCATCTACATATCTTTTCAACATTATTCGTCCAATTTCTTCATCTATCATCTTTTTTTCTATTTCCTCCATATATATATATATATATTGTACCCTTTTCAATAGGTCAGAAATAGTCAAGTACAATAGATTACTAAAAAAATTTAAATTTTACAGTATGTTCTTTTGATATGTTAATCATATTTTGTTAATAATATTATAGGGTACAATTTGAAGCTAAATAAAATACGTTGTATATAAAATTATAGTGAATTATTTAAAAATAGTTGTGTAAAGCTTAAAATATGGTTGCATATGATTGCAAAAGCTGGCCATATTAAATAACTCAGCTATAAATAGTTAGAAGTATATTTAAAAGTTAAATTTTAATGGTTTAAACTTGTATTTAATAAATGCTATGTTATGAATTATATTTGATAAAAATTAATATTGTATATTTTAAAAGTAATTTTATGAAGTAAAATTGTATTTAATTCTATATTTTAAATTATTTTTCCAATTTTTTGTAATTATTTTATATAATATAATAAAGTGTTGCAATTTTATTATTTTAGACAGAGAAATAGATTGAAAATCGTCTGCCTTAATCAAGTGACTTTCAATACATGGTTAAACACACACTTGTTTGAATAAATAACAAAGTTTGAAATATTTAGAAGTTATATCATAGGATTGAATAAAATTATTTAGTTATCATAAAAGCGCATAGCAAATATTCAGTTAACTGTTGGTATTGCATGGTTAAACAATGCAGTAAAGACGAATACAGATATAATAAAAATTAAATATTTTGTTTAAATAGAATTAGATAAATTGAATATTAAGAGGGGGATAAATATTAAATTATATTTTAAAAGTTATTTTAAATGTTTAAATAATTTTGATAAAATAATAATTGATTGAAAAGTTATATTTTAAATAATATTTTTAAGTTTTATTACGTCATAATTTTTATTTTTATATAATTCTGTAAAACTGAATTACAGTATATGTAAATTTGATCTCAAACTAAAAGTGAGAATCAACCAATCAAATGATGTTTTTTCTGGAGTATAAAATACCATTGCACGGGGGGGGGATAGAGGTCAGATTAAAAGTATATCAGAAGATAAAAGTGATATTAAATTTTAAATTTTTATTTAGTCAATTTTGTACTCTCGTACAATTTTATTTGCAAAGCTAATTGATATTTTAAAAAGTATTTGCAAAAGAGAGTTAAACTATAATATATTTAATAACTTCATTAAAAATGTTTTGCTAAAGTTTTAAAGTTCCTTTTGCCAGTGGTATTTTATCAAAGTCTAACTTAGAACTCCACGATAATAAATGGATATGTCAAGAAGTACAGTATATTCAGTTTATAATATTTTAAAAATGTATATAATATTTGTTGATACAGTTTCATTAATAAAGAACAGAAGGATTGTTCTAATGAATAAAAATAGTAATGTGGACATTGTATAAGGAACCCAGATAAAAAGATATTTCACCATCTAAAGGTAAAGATGCATTATTTTTATATGGAAGATAAACTTGTCTAAAATTAAGTAGTAATAAGACAATTGTACTTTATAGTAATTGATAAAATTTCATGTTAAAAAAGTAAAATGTCATTCTTTCTGAAGGAAACATTTTTAAAGTATATTTTGCGAGAAATTATTTAAGAAAGTGAATCACGGAAAATATTTGCTAAAGCGTTTGATATAAAACTTACGGTCTTAAAAGGGTTAAATGCATTTTAGAAAAGATTTTTAAAAAAAACTTGAAGTTTTTAAACTAATGAGAAAAGTACTAAATGGAAGTAAATGTACTAGATAAGAAACTTATGGGAGAAATGAATACATAAATAAATAAAAGGATGAAGCCATGGAAATAAAGATTGCGCAATAAGTTTATCTGCATATTTTTTAGTTAAGTCGAAGGATGCATCATCACCTAACCAACATAGGAATATTCCAGACCAGAATTTTCGAATTATTATTTTGAATAGTGTATTTTATTATGATTCCAATAATTATCTTTCTAGTTTATAGAATCCATAAACTATTTATCTATAAACTTTGCTAAACGGATTGATAATTATTTTTGTTTAATTTCAAGATTCAAAAAAGATGTCGTCCGTATTATTTCTTTTACTATGTATTTTTTTTAATTACTCACCGCCGCACGACTGACAAATTGTCTTGTTCGTCATCATAGCAACATCATAGCAATGGGGGAAAGGTAGAAATGCTCTTGAAGAAATAAAGCATTTTGAAGAGAACATGGAATCTTATTAATATTGGACATTAAGTAATTTAATGGTTTATAAATGTATTGCCAAATTTAATGTTATTTTATAATTTTTTCTTTATTGTAAACATAGTTAAATAAACCTGTTTTTGATACTAAGTATAGGAACATGAATATTAATTATTTATAGTATAGAATCCTATAGTATAATATTTAATAACTTAAGTTAGAATATTTTAAATAGAAGCATGGATGAGTATTTTATGTATAAGATGTTATATCCAGTTGGAGAAAAGAAGACTGCAAAAGTGATACAGATGAGCAAATGTCACTTGGTAACAGTTAATGGATTATTGATATTTATTATGATGTATTTTTTTTATAGATTACTTATGTCATATTGTATGATGTATGAATGTTAAATATGCATTACACAACATATTTAAAAACATTGGAAGATCAAGAGTTATTTTGGAATATGTATACTATGATTGCATAATAATAATATAACCCAACATGATAATAGATATTTATATGATTTTTAAAAAGAACTTTCATATTTCTGGATGACCAAAATATTATGTGTTTAGTTTAGAATACTAAAGTAAAGTAAACTTTTCTTATGGTTTAGTAAGATTGCTCTAAGTACAGTTGAATCTTATTTGTTATTTGAATATGCAAGCTAGTAAATTTGTTGATGTAAGACCTGGTAAATCTTTAAGAAATAAGAATAGGATAGTGACCTGGTTTTAGTAATATGATAAACATGAATCCAGGAGATTATTAAGTTAGGATATTTGGGATATGAATAGTATTTCATAATATTCGTAAAGGTGCAATGCAGTTAACATAGCCCTGCAAATGTATGCTTATTTTGGACAGTGTTTATTTTCTTGGAGCATTGATGATCAATAAAGCTGAATGAATAGCTTGACATCATTTATAGTATTTGAAGATATTAGACAAGAAAAGGTCTTCCCTCTGGTTTTTATAATTACACTGTGCCATGATGTATATTTCGGTATGAGTTATGTGTTATACTCTACTTTTTCTTTCCCATCCTATAAATCTATTTGCTATCTATTTTTCAAAATGTAGCTACATCATACAGTATAGTATGTTTAAAAGAAAATAATAGATGATTTACAGTTGGAGATATGCAATTGTTTGGAATGAGATAAGTTCATTTGCTTGTAGGAAGAAATAGAATTTGTATGAATTGGAATTGGAAATCCAATGGACTTCAAATGAAAGAATCATAAAATATGTTATAAAGTTATTTATTTTTAAAAAATAAATTTAAGATTTTAAGAATAAAATATGTAAAACAAAGTTGTTGTTTTTTTTTAAAAAAATATTAAATAATATTAAAGTATTTATTTCAATTTTCAAAAAAGAGTACTGCATATTTTTAATATAATTCTATAAAGTAAAACCGATCTACACAATAAGTTAGGCACAATTTATAATTATTCAACAATAGAAAATGTATTAGTAATTATAGTTCTATAGTAGTATAATATTGTTATAATGGAATGTATTATAGTTGATAAATCCAGTGTAGTGAACAATAGTATCCATAATTTGGAGATAAATTATCAGTAGATATTTTACATAATATCGATAATATTGCTAAAGTGAAATTGTCTAGTAAAAAGAGGATATCCATGTTTTTCGATTAGTATTATTTTATATTTATTCATATTATGTTTTCTATAGAATTTTTTAAAAAAAGAAGCATACTGAATAAATAATAGCTAAAGGATGTAAAATATATTTTGAGTAGGCATTAAATAAGTACAAAATTTTTATATAAGATTGATCAAACAAGGATTAATAATATTGTATCATTTTTTATTATTTTTATTTAAGTCAGAGTAAAGACTTAACGAGGTTCGAATATAAAGAATGTATAATGGTACCAATCTTTCAGATGTTTAAAATGTACATATTGTAAATAAATTGTTAGGTTGTTAATGTTATAATAAACTTTATTAAAATTTGTTTTTCTCAAAGTTTGTGTGTTGGTTTGTTATTTTTTTCCATCTTCATGAAGTTGAACACAGAGTTAATAAAAGTAAACCCAATATTTTGCACAGAAATAAATAAAGAATTATTTTAAGAATTGGATTATTTATTAAGTAATCACATTTACACTATCTTATGGTCATAAGTTGGTTATCATAATAATACATTGGATTATATGCTATCAATTGCCACACACTTTTATATGTCAGATTATCAAATGCTACCACGTATTTATTATATTATTACATGAAGGTAAAAGATTATATTAAATTATTTTATTGTTTTATTATGGTAATAAAGTTGAAGTATAAGAAAGGATATACAGAGTTAGTTATACAATGAAGAATATTACTATTGCTTTATTATTATTAGTTTAGTGTAGTAGATTGTGACATAAAATCCCTTTCATATTTTACTATCGTAATTTTAATTAACTTAAAGTAAATTTCATGAACCTGAGATTTTATTGAGCTAGATTATTATAAATAGAAGATTAAGATTGAATTATTAGTTTAATCTTAATGAGTAGGAATTATTTAAAGTCGTAAGAATACTATAAGTTTATTTATTTGAAATAGTAATGGGGGGATAGTGTTCTTATGCCATTGAGGTAATATCTTGGGGGATATTGGCTCAATGTAATCTATCTTGTCACCTGTATTTTCACTTCCAAGTCTCATAAAAATATTAAATATTTATTCAATTTGTTTTTATAAAATGAACCTTATTCGTATTTTAAATTTGAGCTAGTGAAATATTTAATTTTAATGCTGAATATTTTATTTATTAATTATTAACTAAGCTAGAACCCGTTTTACTTTATATTGTATACTATTCTGAAGTGAAGATGCACAAGACCAGGTTAGATATATATATATATATATATTGAAACAGACAGATCGAAGAACCGATCTTAGTTTCATGTGTTTAAGTACGGTAATTCGAACTACTATTCGCCCGCAATGGGATTTTTCCATTTCAAGTCACAAAAATTGAGCTATATATATATTTTATGTTTTGTAAATAAATATGTAAAGATTCCGGGCATAAATGTCACAAATCATGAAATAATATTCGTGTGTGCGTGGTTTGTGAATTTATATCAGCTTAATTTAAAAGTTTCATTGCGGGTGTATTTGCTTAAATTTTAGCCTTTTAGAATTATACAAAGTCGTTTAAAAATACTGATCAAAAGTCACATTCCTTTGATCAGTGGTTTTAATTAAAATCTGTATTGTACAAATGTATAGAGTAATTGAGTTGTATTTGAAATTAGATAAGGAATTTATATTTGTAATTACTTTGTCAATTTAAAATTGCGTATTAAAGTTAAAGATAGCTGAAAACGGAACAATGGAAATGGATAATTGATATTGTATGGTCAAGCTGGATTGCTGAAGGCTAGAGAAAAGTAGGCGGAGCCTAAAACAAAAACCAGACAGAAAGGTCAACCGTGGCCATCGTAGAAAAAAGGATTCTAACTTTTGACGTGGCTGGGAGTAGATCGTCTCAAAAACAGCAAAGCAGTTGCTAGAGAAATCTCTCCAACTTTTGTTAAGAAGTCCACCAGTAAACCGTAATGTCGATGGGCTAAGTGCCAGGAGCTGATCTCTGTCCCACCAATTTGAATCTTTGTGCCGCTGACTGATCATGTTTTATGTGCTTCACAATTTCCAGCTTCCAATCTCCAAATTGACTATGCCTTCCAAGTAGATTTCAAATGCGCGCCTACGTTCGTCAGAAATACCATCGTGAGAAGCCAAGCCGGATGAAAAAAGAAGGGTAACTGTGTTACATGAACTTTTAACTTTCCCCCGAGCTTAATGTTATAAGTTAATCTGTCAATCAAATGAATCACATGTAAGTTTTTTGTTTCGTTTATAACGCTACTGTTTCAAACCTGTCAGTAAATTTTCTTTTCTCCTTTTCCTCTGCTCTAGTCTTTAGAAAATAGGTTGTAAATATTGTATCTACTAATAATAATTCAAATGAAGACATTTATATTTTTTTCCTTTATTTACTTATGCTATAAACAAACGATGCCAATAGAAATATTTCCCAACTCTGTTTAAAGCTAGTTTATAATATTGATTATAGTTATTTTAAAAGGAAGTCCGTTGTTAAATTAAAGATTATTTCATATATTAAGTTGGCAGATATTAAATCACTTTATTATGTTCTTTTTGTTAGTTTTGTCATACTATTGTAACCGATACTTCAATCTTAAATATGTACAGGGTTTTAAGTTTATTATCTTAGTTTCCTACATGAAATGAGAAATAGTTCTCAGTGTATAATTTGTTATAATCGCTACCGCCTGAACGACCTGGGGGAGTTAGGGGTTTCAGAGTAAACTTAATTAATTATTGCTTTCGCGGTCAGTTTGATTCCGCCATGTTTTATTGGAATAGTTATATCAGCCTGTTGCGCAGAAATAGACGAATTGATTACCCAGGTTTGGTATAATTCCTTTTCAAATCCACTTCAAGCACTCGTCCTCGATGACTGTGGCAATGCCTTCCCTTCGCCGAAGTTAGCGTCTCGCCATACTACCATATGGGGAAGAAAGCAATTCTTTCCCAGGTTATCTCTTGGATCACCGGGTTTCGAAATGATCCCGGCTGGTTGTAGTGTCCCGGAGCTACTTGGGGGCATTAAGCCTTGTCAAAGTACAAGCCGCCCGGTATTCCGTTGATGCACCGCAAGTGATTACTGTAGGGCTCGTCAATTTAGGCAACCACTAGTACATCGATCTTAGATATCATAGTTATACGAAACCACCCTCCAACTATTCGTACACGCAACGGTTCGAATCTATTCGAATAAAATAACTTAATAAAAATCGTAGATAAATATTTCCGATGCTCAAATGCTCTGATTCCCTTAGCCACCCGTCAATCATTTCACTACACAAATATTGGTATGAGTTTGTTTACCAGGTAAAATGATTACTAAAGACTAGTAGCTAATTATAATAGAATATTTATGGAAATCTTACCGTACTTTTGAATACTATATTTTTATGCTCTCTATTTGTTATTAAACAATTTATTTACTCTAATTTTGTGTCTCCCACCTCATTACTCTCGAAGTCTATTTAGTCACCTACTGTCTGTATTGACAACTTAAATATATACATTACATTAATGACCGTACCGATATCCAGAGTATAATAGATCTATATATAAAACTGTAAGTAATTTAGTCTGTGTTCTGAGTTGAGCTAGTAAAGGGATAACCCCGTGCTGTTATAAAGTCATCATCGGTTGGTCATGCCGGGGTTTGGGTTTGAATTTCGTTGGCGTTTTGGAATTTATTCTTAAACGTGGACTGGGTTTGAACTCGGGTACTGTGTATGAGTAAGCGTGGTGGATTTATACCGGTACAATATATATATATATATACACACACAATTTAATATCCCACTCAATGCCCCTCCTATCAATAACCCTTTTTTTCTGTTTAAAAATAATTGTTTTTTTCTTGTATATTACATTATGATTATATGTAAAAATATAATAAAAGTTAGGATCATATACATACTTATAATAGTTCAGAATGATAGATATCATATTAAAATACTACAACATAAAATTATTATAGTATTGAAATTAATATGTATTCCATATAAAATCAAAAAAAAATGTATGTTCACTGATATTAAAATATTTGCATTTAAAAATAAGTCTTATCCTAAATGAAATCATAGAAAATTGTATACTCATTTGTTAACTGGATTCATGCCAGCCACAACATTGTTGTAAACTTTGAAATGTTTGAGAATAGAATAACACTGCTATCACTTTAACTTTTCTTCATGATTTTACAATTATTTATATTGTTAGTTTGCTGATTTGCATTTTTTATGTGTGTGTGTGTTAGAAATTGGACAAATTATTAGTTTAAAAAAGGAGGCTGTCAATACTGTATAAATGTCATACAAATATGCAAATTTCAAATTGATAAAAAGCTAACAATGTCTTAATTTGTTATATTGTAATACAACGATAATGACAGCACAATCGGTTGAATGATTATTTAGCCTCAGAAATTTCTGAGCATGCTTTTTTTCTTTTAATATTTCAATAAAAATAAACTGTAATTTTCAACAATTTATTTATATATTTAAACTTATTTATGAAATGTGGATACAGAAAGAAGTTTGCTAATAATTGAAAAAAGACCATTTGATTCCTCTTGGAGACCTTAAAGTGACAAAGCAGGGCAAATTCCTAATGTCCACTCCATACATTATTGTCATTGCAGCTGTTATTACTATGAAATTATTTATATAATATATGAACCTGGATGGGCTGCTCACCAACATGCATTATCCAGAATGATGAGGATATTGGCATTTTACCTCTGAATTTAAGATCAAGAAACACCAGGGCCTTCCTACTTAGCTGCCCGATAAGGCAGAATAAATGTGTATGTGAATGAATTTTTTTTCTAATACATATTTACAATTAGGCTATAAAGCCACCAGCTAAGGTAGCAGTTGGTGTCCAAAGGTAGAGGGTGCTAAAAATCCATGATTGTGAACCAAGGCTGCTGTTTGATAAATTTTTATTTAGGTACTTACAACTTTAGATCATATTCAAATAAAGGAATATTGTGAGAATTGATAGAAGAACTATCTCATACTAAATGGGATATTATTGGACTTTGTGAAGTTAGAAGTAAAGATAAAGAGACAATCAACTTAAAAAGTGAACATTTACTCTACTATAAAGGCACAAATATTGGAAATACAAGTGAAGTAGGAAGATTCATTATAAATAAAAGGTGGAAGAACAGCATTGTGGAGACTGATGGTATATTAGACAGAGTATCTAGATTAGTTATTAAACTTAATAGCAGATATCAAATGCAAATGATTCAGGTCTATGAAGTAGCAGAAGATTTTTATATAGATAAATAACATTTTACAATTGTTATGGGAGATGTTAATGCTGAATTAGTAAACAAATGAAAAATGAAAGTGTTGTAAGTAAATTTGGTTATAATAATAGAAATAATAGAAAACATAGGCTTGTGGAGTTTACAGAAAAAGAAAACCTTTATATTATGATTATTTTAGAAAAATATTAATAAGAAATGGACATAAAATTATCCAAATGAAAATACAGCAGAATTGGATTATATTTTGACTAATAAAAAACATATATTTCAAGAATATAATGTCCTTAATAAATTCAGTACATGAAATGATCATCAATTAGTAAGATGTAAGATACATGTTAATGTAAAACTAAAGAGACAAAAATTATTATAAAAAACAATATTCACACTTGATATTCCTAATCTTCAGAAACATTCTAATGAATTTAAATCAGAACATGCAAATCATTTTCAAATATTAGTAGATTTTGAACATGATTTGAAATTAATAGGAAAATAATAGATATAACTTTAAAAACTGCAACAAAGATAGCCAATAAAAAAAACAGAAACTGACCAATAAAATTTCTACTGAGACTAGAAAATTTATGAAAAAAAGGAGGAATATGATGATATATAAAAATGATGCATCAAGAAGGATTGAATATCTCAAATTTTGTAAAATGGTGTGAAAAGAGTTGATATTGATATAAGAAAATATAATTGTGAACTAGAAAAGAAAGATGAAGAAGAGAATAAAAGTCTCATGAATGTAAAACAACATTTTGTATTGGTAGGAAACTTATATCTGCAATAAGGAAAAAATGGAACTATTACTAAAAAGAAAGATGGCATCATGAAATTCGTAGAATAGTTCCATCAAGAATTATATAGTAATAAACAACAAGTACTTTCAACAACTATTATATCATGTGAATTGCCCAGGATTTTAAATGAAGGAGTGAGATATGCAAATAAATGTATGAAAAATGGAAAAGCTCCAAGTAATGATGGAATTATAATTGATATATTAAAAGCAAGTAGAGAAATAGAAATCGGGGGGGGGGGGGAATTATACATTAAAGGTCTAACTAAAAAAGATGTACCATATGATTGGATGAATGCAGTATTAATATTAATATTTTAAAAAAGTGATAAAGAATATATTAGAAATTACAGACTTATCAGTCTTTGATCAGTTTTATACAAAATTTTCACCAAGATAATTATAACTCATGCACAGAGAGCTTTCAATTTTAAAAAAAACAAGCTAGATTTAAAAATGGTTTTAACAACAGTAGATTATATCCAAGTATTGAGAAAAAGTTATAAAAAGAGCTATGAGTATGAGTTGACATCGTACTGTCAATTTATAGATTATGAAAAGACATTTGATTTTATAAGCATTTTTTCAGTGGTTAAAGCATTGGATTATCAAGATATAGACCTAAGATTTTGTCATATTCTGAGGAATATTTATAGAGATGCAACAGCAACAATGAGGTTATATAATGATATTAAAAAGATTAACATTGAAAAGGATGTAAAACAGGGTGACTCCACATTTCCAAAACTTTTTACAACAGTGCTGCTGCAAAGTATTTTATGGTTTACAATGGGAAGCTAAAGGAGTAAAAGTAAATGGATATTATTTGAGTCATTTCGATTTTTCAGATTATGTATTTGTTCTTACAAATAATGTTTCAGAGATTCAGGAAATGTTGCAAGAGTTATCAGATGAAAGTAAGAAAGTAGCACTAAAGGAAAATGTTAAAAAGATTAATGTAGAATGGATTTTTTCAAAAGATGAAAATAAATATTGATTGTGATGAGTAAAAAGAAGTTAACAACTACAAATACCTCAGTCAGATTATTTCTACAGATGGAAATATAATGGATAAAATTAATAATAAAATTACACTCGGATGGAGTGCTTTTGGCAGAAATAATATTAAAAGAAAATATATGTATGTCTTTGAAAATGTAAGGTTTTGAATAAAGGTGTTTTATCCATTCTTCTTTATGGATCTGAGAATTGGACATTTAACAGAAGAGCAATAGAGATCTCATATCACTTAAAGTGCAGAGACATGCATATTAGAAGTAACAAAAGAGATCAAAAATGCAATATATGGGTAAGAGAACAAACAATAATTACTGTCATTGTTGAAAGAATTAAATGACTGAAGTGGAATTGGGCTGAACATATTTCTAAAAGAGATGATAATAGATGAACAATTGAAATCTGAAACTGAATTCCAAGAAAATTTTAAAGACCCAGGAAAAATGGCATGTGAATTTGATGAATAAAAAAAAGAAAGTGTGCAGAGTGGTGTGAAAAAGAGAGGCTAGACAGTGGCAAAGATGGATTCAACTTGGAGACCTTCATCCTGCAGTGAATTGATAGTGGCTGATAATGATGATGATTTATGCAATATATTTATAAAATATTGAATTTAAACCAAAACAATATATGATTACAAAATTTGAAAATGTTTGTTTTTATAAAAACAAAACATAAAAACCATAGTTATCATAAAGTGGAAGTTATTATTAGTTGTTAAAATAGAATTGTTTTCATGAACATTGGTGAAAAACAATTTTGCAATAAGTATAATTTTAAATTTTAAACATATTTTCATTCTTTTATAATCTCCCAACTAAAATTTATCTCCATTTTAAAAATGGAATGCAAATAAGAAATATTTCATTTAATAATGTATATGAATATACAAGGTTACAAATCAGTATGAAAACAGCCATTGTCACTGCTATATATTCAGTTTTGTACTTTTTTTTTATTTTGCAAAGTTCAAATAACAACAATTAGAATGTCTTTCAATTTGCAAACTTATATTTATAATAAATGACATAAACATTATCAAAATATGATATAAAATAATGGTTTAATTTTTAAAAATAAAATGTTGCAATTATGAGTAAATTGCCATTACATCTTTTATTGAAAGAGTGGGAGGAATTGATAGTGAATGAATTAGAAGCAATTATTATAATTCAGGCTAAATTTAATCATTTTGATTTTGAATATATTTCTGAGGCATAGAATTCCAGTAAAAAATATGATGGAAACAATTCTCCTGTTAAATTTACTGCAAAAACATAATAATGAATTTAATGATGCACCTATAAGACCATTGGAATAAATATATTGGGGAATCAATAAAAAAAAGATTATTCAAGAAAATAATAAGATGGGAATCTATACTAATGTTTAGTGTGTTTTTTTAAGATTTTTCTTTAAGGCAATTAAAAAATTGTGGCATAGTCTTATTATCTCAAAATCTTATTAAACCCAAAAAAAGTTTGAGAAAAAAACCAGAAATTAAGACTTCATGGATCTCGTTATATTATGAAACTCATAATTTTACTTAAATAATTCTGATTCATTTAATTATATATTTAGAATCTCTGTCTTACTAAATCTAAAAAAAATATATAACCATCTACACTTATAAATTTAATTCTTCTAAATTGAATATTAATCTCAGTTCTTATTCCTTTAAGATAACAAATTTAGTGATGTTTATATTTCTTATTAGCTACACAGTTACATTCTTAATGTGAATATACAAAACTGTCTCATCCTTAGAAAAGTTAAAGATCTTCCATCCTATAGAACAGCAGATCAATGGCAATCTGTGAGAAAATTTTGGTGGTCCAAAGAAAAATATGGACATTATAAGCATTTTTTATATTTTATTAATAATAAACCATTAATATTCTAAGAAATTCTTATATTCTAAATGGCAATTTTTGCCTTTATATTGCACTAAATTCACAAAATGTACTACAGAGTGGAAACAAGATAGAAGCAATAATACTGAAGGGGCTTCAGTATGGTTATGACATTACAACAGACAACCTGCTTTGTAAATTCTCTCAATCAATTGTTTTATTTTACTTATTTATTTCTCAGATGTTCTTTTTTAGGTAAGTATGATCGTAATTGTGTATTTTCTTTAACTGTTATATTTAATGGCATCAAATAACATGACTTTGATAACTATCATTTTTGTTTCATTTCAGATTCAAATGAAATAAACTCATAATGAGAGAAAAAGATAAATTAATACTTTGTATTTGTTTAGTAATACAGAAAATAATGTAACTAATAATAATAGTAACAACAATAATATGTGTAGTTCACTTAACCATGAACTGATCAATGAATCAGACTGAATATGCACAGTCCTCATCAGGTCATTTGAAGAACATTTAAACTGGAGGCAGAAATAATAAAAAAACCCAAAGTATCAAAAAAATATGGCATAAACTACTTGAAATTGGATTTATTCAAGAACCTGGTAGTAAACTGGATCTATGGACACTTTGTATTATTCTTCTGAGAGTTTATCTAATGATGTCATGAAATGCTTGAAATTGAGAAGATACTTGCAATGGCTATATCTGAAAAATGACTTGAACATTTTCAAAGAATGCATGAAAATATGCAAAAGCAAATAATTGCTTTACCAAAAATATCTGTTGAAGATAAATCCTTATTAAAGGCTTCCTATCTGATAGCAATTCAGATTGTAAAAAATAAAAAGTTGTAGAGTATTGGACAAAAATTAATTAAGCCTTGCATATTATAAGTCTGAGAAGAGATTTTGGAAAAGTAGGCAGTCTGGTAACTGAAAATAATTCCTGTATACTAACAAGATCAAGCACAGAATTGAAAACATGACTGAAAATATTAAAAATCAATTTACAAAAATGGTAAAACATAGATCATTTTATTAAAATCCATTTGATGAATCGATGAATGTAAATAACAAGATATTTCACTCTTGTTTTGTGAAGATTGAGTGTAATGGAGAATTACAGGAAGAACTATTTTATTCACTCACCTTGTCAGATAGAACAATTAGCTCTGACGTTTTTGAAGCACTTAATATCTATTTTCTGGAACATGAAATTGAATGGGGAAAATCTATTGGAATATGTACAGATGGTGCCACAAACATGACTGGACATCTTTCAGAAATTGTTACAAATTCCAAAACTGTTGGTCACCCGGACATTTTGTCTACATACTGCATTATACATTATGAGCAATTTGCAGCAAAAAATGTTCTCAGAACTATATGAAGTATTATCAAATGTTATTAAAATTATAAATAAAATTTGATACAAAGTGCTCAATTCTCAAATACTTGAGGCCCTTTATGAAAAAGTGGGTTCCCAGAATACTCACTTTCTTCACACTGAGATGAGGTGGCTGTCAAAGGGCAAAATACTATCCTGACTGTTCACTCTGCATGAAGAAGTCAAATTATTTTTCCAGCAGCAAAATGATCTAAAATTTCAAGAACATTTGCCTGATGATGAGGTGATAGCCAAGATTGAACACCAGAAAGATATTTTTTTCAATCTTAAATGAACTAAACATATCCTTGCAAGGATAACTTAAGAACACATTCACCTTATGAAGTAAAATGGATGTTTTTCAAAAGAAAATATTTCTGTGGCAAACATGATTGGCTGAAGAAGATCTGCAAATATTTTCAAATTTTAATGGATATATAAGAAAGATGTCAGCCCATATATGGTGACCATTGTTCAATATAACTTACATCCACTCATAGAACTTTTAGTCATTATTAACCAAAGAAAAAAAATCCCAGACATAGTAATATGTGGGTAATAGATCCATTGGCAACAAACTTTGACAATAACAATTTAAGCATGAATGAAAAAAAGCCTCATCAATCTATCATTTGATGAGAGTCTCAAAGTAATTTTAGTCATCTTTATCATGACCTCATTTTTAGTTCTCCATAAAAAATGAATACTCATTGCTGAATAAAAAAGCAATAAAAATTTTGTTTTAATTTTCAACAAAATATTTGTGCAAAAAGACATTTTCATCTGTCACAGTAATTAAAACTCAGGACAGATCTTGGCTTGAAATACATATGATTTTCCATCTTGCAGTAATGTCATTGGGGCCAAAAAATCCATAAATTTATGTCAAATAAACAGGAACAAATACATCACTAAAAATGTGTATTATTTATATAAGCTAAAATTATTTTGCAAACACCTAAACTAACTTTAATAATTTTGTTATAATTAAACAATCTTTAAAGATTTTCTGATTAAATAAGCATTTGTAGTGTTGTTATAATTAAATAAGCATTTATAATTTTGTTACATTAAATAGGCTCATTTCATATTAATAAAATGGAAGTTCTCTGATCATTATTTTACAAATGTATTTTTCTTTTTAAAAAACTTCATATATGTGGTACCACATGGGTTTAAAATTATGAATTTAGTGATTAGTTAGGTCCAAAATGTTGGTAATTGCTGAAATGGAATGATAACATTCACAATCAAACATATTCTATTATTAAAAATAAGACTTAATAATAATGAAAAATGAAAAAAAAAAAAAAACGTATAGAAAAACACAGTTTGATTCCATAATTCAAGCTACTAAATTGTGAAGCAAACAATCTTTATTTGTTGTTACATGTATAGAAAATATGGGTGTGTAATTTGAATATTTCTTTTTTAATTTAACATTCATTTATTTACTCTTTTAGATCGACTTAATATTTCTAAAATTATACAGCTTTACATAAAAAGAAAATATCACCTTTCATTATTTCATAGAAATGATTTTAGACTGAAAACTGTATTGGCTTTTTATCTT
Organism: Epiperipatus broadwayi; assembly: GCA_028023455.1. NCBI lineage: Eukaryota > Metazoa > Onychophora > Udeonychophora > Euonychophora > Peripatidae > Epiperipatus > Epiperipatus broadwayi. Next base: position 145,164 of record JAQFVV010013028.1, on the reverse strand, counting down.
TTATTAGATAAAAAAAAAGTATGTTATATATATAATGATGTAAGACGAAAGAAGAACAAAATAAAACAGAATCTTGAAAAAAATATTCGACGATTAAAAAAATAAAGTGAAAAAATACATTAGAAATTAATTTTGGAGTGATTTTTAAAAATAAAAAAACTTTTAAAACTTCACCATTGTAAAACATTTTACAATAATTTAATTATTAATTTATTTATATAAAAAGCTGTAAAGAAAAATTAACAGACATTTTTAAAAAGTGTTTCTTGACATCCATCAAGGTTAAAGTTCTTTTCAAAAATTTAATCTAGTCAGCATTTTTCATAAAATATTGCTTAATTAAATTAACTAATAAATGAAAATTAATAGGAAATATTTTTTTTATGAAAAAAAAAAACTACTAGATTGCATTTTAAGTCAATTAGCATTTAATCCCAATAGTTATCTATCTTTAATAAAAATCACAAAGAACATTAAAGCAATGTTTTCTTGACATGCCCACAATTGCAAATAATTCAATAATTTATCAATAACACTTTTTTAAAAAAATGAAAAACACATAATTAATATTAATAAAAAATTCTTTTATATACTTACATGTAAATATAACCATAATAGTTACATTAAAAAAATACTAAGTACCTTGTATAGCAATTTCAGTAATATAAAGTTACAAAATGTCATTTATAATGGAATTCACATTAATCACAACTGATTACTGACATTTAATGGAGACTATGCACAATGAAACTGTGATTCCTATTGACATATTGTTATAAATGGATATAATACTTGCTTGACTAATGTAAGAGTATAAATACTACAAATGTCACAAGTGTTAGGTAAAAAATATACAATAAAAAAAGAATAAATTAAAAAATATATTGGTTGATGTCCACAGTATATATTTGCTACCATTTGTCAAAGTCTTAACTGACTTTTATTCTTTTAAAATAAATCTTTTGGTAGCAAATTTTATATTAACTTTTAGAAACTGAATAATTTTCTTCATTAAGAACAATTAGTACCAAATAATTAATAATAAAGGCTTATAAATATTTATCACAAGTGATTTATTTTTTTAATATATAATATGGTTTTATTTTATTTACCACTAAATCTGAAAGCACTTTTTTGATTCTTTTTAAAAAATTTAAATGCAAAATGTTTTTTATCTTTTGTCTTGGGACAAAATCGTTTCAAGTATAACCACCTTCAGAAATAAAAAATATGTTTCATGTGTATAATCTTTAATTAAATCTGTATCTACATTAATGTTTTTCCCTTGAATCTTTACATTTTTAAATATTAATTTTGCATGCAGTTGACCATTAATTATTTTTGCACAGTTCTAATTGAGAACTCAGGTGTGTTATGGCAATTTGAAATAACATAAAATAACATTTCATTTATTTTTGTTATCTTTAATTTCACATATAAGCCATAGATATAGAACATTTTATACTTAAAGACATTAATAACGCATGGTAAATATGAAAAATGTTCTATAATACATTTATATAAATATGTTAATAATATTTAAAGCGCAGTCAATATTGAAATAATTGAGAGAGTGCAAATTTCTCAAGCGCTTATGACTACAACTAGCCAATCAAATCTTAAGCACTGGGGCAGAGAATTTAATAAGAAAAGAGCGGTTCCACTCTCTTCTTTACTTGTCTTTATATATAAAGACCTATAAAGAGACCACATAAGTGATGGATGAATGAAATAAGAAAATGTGTAAAAGAAAGATTAGAGATTAGAAAAGTTGGATTGAACTTGGAGAGATCTTCAACCTGCCATGGATCAATAATAGCTTAAAAAGATGATGATGATCCCCTAAAACTCAACTTATCACTCTCATAGTGATAAAAACGGCTTTTGTAGTTTTAAATATGTATATTAAAAATATATAAATGTATCTACAGTGTTCTCTTTCTTACAATAACTTAATGTGATTAGAAAATAATATTACTTCCATAAATAACAATATGTGATCATTGTCAAAGATAATTTGCCACATCCTTAAACACAATTTATTCTAAATATATTACATCATAAAATTCTAATGACCATTTATAGTAATAAAATATTGTCATATAATAATATAACTCTAAACAAGAACATTAATCATTTTAATAGTTTTTTTTTTTTTAATTCAGCATTCCAGTAAACTAATCTATTAAAATAAAATGAAAAAGTACAACTTTTTACATCTTATTATATTAAAGAATAACATAAATAACAAGAATAAAATAATAGTATAAAAAGTAAATACACTAAATTAAAAATCACTTAAATAAAACAATTAATTAACTATAATATTTCATTATAATAAACAAAATTAAAAATTCTAATCTAATGTAATTATGAAAGTGTAATTATAATAATTGAAAAGAATTTTATATAAATATATAAATTTAAACAAAAATTGAAATCTAATCCAATGTAGACACATAGAAAAATAAGCAAAAGATACATTTTGAAAAAAAAAAAGTAAATTTCTCATAAACTTTTGTTATGCTGTTTATTGGAAATTATTTGTTATCATATATTTGTATATATACATATAATATTGATTCTTTCTTTCATTCGTATTCCTAATTCAAATTTGCATACTTTTGTTCATCTTTGTAGCAAATTGGTTACTTTCTTGTTTATGAACTAAAGCTGACTACAGATTTGATGACATTTACTGGAGCTATTACTGTGGCAAATTTCAGAGAAATTGCACTCAGCTTTAGGTTATAACAAAGAAAGAAAACAGTTCATTATACAGAGGTACAAATGTATTCAAATTTGAATATTGTAAGAATAATCCATCTTTAATAATGATCATATGATATGGTTAAAACATTAGAGAAAAAATAAAAAATGGTTCATAAAATGGGGGGGGGGGGTTTCCTGACAGATATTTTTAATGCTTTCTCTGGCTAAGCATTTATCACAAACCTTGTTGAGGAATTGGCAATCCTCATTGTTTATAACTTACAAGCTTAAGAGAATAGGGTCATGTGATCTATGGCTCTTATTTTGACTAAAAAATACCAAGATTTGGAAAGAAAATGTGTTAAGGAATTTTTTTTATTCAGTTATTATAATTTATATAAATTTTGCAATAGTAAATGTTAAAACTTATGATATTACAATACCATTTTTGTTTCTTTTTAATAAATGTTATAACAATTGTATTTTAAGTAATAGTTTATAAAATTATTTTTTTAAAATGAAGCAGAGAACAAGTTAAAAAATTCTTGCCTGTTGAACAGGTTGGCATTTTTCACATATGCAAAGTGGATGACAAAGTTCAGCATTTGAAACATCATCTTCATCATCACTGGAATTCTCCCAACCAAGATAATAATAAGCCTAAAAAATAAATCATTTTGTAAATGAATATGTTTATCCATATATGTCAAATGTTTTGAAAAGTTTTTATTATATGTAAAAATCAACAAAGTCATATCTTTAGATAACTTCATAGTCATCATTTGCAAAAGAATAGTTAAAAATAACTGATATAATGAACATTTACCCAAATATTTACGAAAATGTAAAAGAACATTGTACATCTTTTGCCTACAAATATATTCATGTCAATATATATATATGATAAACAAAAATGCAAGTTAAATATACTTATATATAACGCCATCTGTGGACATATATATATATTGAGATGGATTGGTTTCATTGCACACTTTTAAAGCTTAAAAAAAGTTGAAAGAAAAAAGAAAAAAATTATATATGTAATTATTTAAAATAAAATCCAGAATAAAACCTGTGGTGAATAAATGAAATATTGATTAAGTAAAAATATTTCTTAGTATTTTTAAAATATTATAACTTATAATATTTCTTGATAATCTATTTTAAAGCATAAAAAACAATTATATTTAGTACAAATATTTTATTGAATTACTTCTGCTTTTCATTGAAGATTTACATTTTTGACATAACAAAGAAAATTTATTGTCTAAAATACTTTTTTTTGTAATACACTTCATAATAAGGTTAATATTTTACTATGCTTTAATTTTAAATATTAAGAATTCTTAAAGAATTTAGAAACTCTTTAACTTATTTTTGGTTTTCATAAATGTAAATTAGAAAATCAAAACAATGATAATTTACTTATTATTTTATTTTTATTTAACAAAATGCAAAAGTCTTAATTAGGCCTCTTGCTTTTATATCTATAATAAATAATAAGTTCAGTTTAACTAACAGTGTGTAAAAAGTCAATTTAAAGGAGGTGTAGATGATGCTAATCTCCGTGTTGGTCAAGTTTGAACTCTAGAAAAATAAATCTGGATGGGTTGTCAATGATTTCATAGGCCAATATGTAGGAAAAATATATCACTTGCCATATCTGAAGTTTATACAAATAAGATAAACAGAATTGAGAATCACAAGCAAAATTGTGACTATTACTTAACTAGATCTTGTCCTACTGGTAATCTATATAAAAAAACTGCTTAATCTACATATTCTCGTGCTACAATTTATATAAATACTACATTACATATGTATGGAAGTGTAAATACTGTTAGTCATATATATGCTGTCCATGTATATGAAGCAAAGATGAAAGAAATTGGTTATGAAGTAAAAGGTATATTGATATATTCTTTCAAAGATTAACTTCATAGTTAAAGAAAATATATTTCTGTTTATTGCCAAGAAATGTATTAATTATCCTGAATTATACTGATTTATTTTATAAGTAAATAACTTTTAATAAACTGAATACATTTTCAAGCTAATGACAAAACATATTGAGAAAGAAGTCCAGAGATAAAAACTTTAAAGTATATATTTCTTTGAATTTTGTTAAATCATTCATAAAAAATTTTCTTTTAGAGTTAGAAAAATATAATTGAATTGCTAAATGTGTTTTTTTAATGTCAGCTAAAAATTCAGGATTCTGATTGAATTAATTTGTTCAGATTTTTTTATAATTAGATTGTGAAAATAATTGGCTTTATAACTTAAAAAAAAAAAAATTACAGACTGAAATATTTTTTATAAGACAATGTATCATGTGTATGCCTATCTATGCACATACATTTGTACCATAAAATTATTCACTATTTATATATTAAAATTAAATATTTATTCATTTATGGATGATTGGAATATTTTGCATTATTAGACATGCATGTGTCCATATATATATATATATATATGGATATGGACACATTTCTTTTCATATATATATATATATATATATATATATATATATATATATATATATGAAAAGAAAGTTGCTATTAACACTAACTGAAAAAAATCATACAAATATATAAACCATTATATGATGTGATGTATTGTAGCTTCTCCTTAAATGGAGCCAAGAATATCTCAACAATTATGCCCAGAGAAACTTGTTAGCCACTTTATTTTCATTCCCCAGTCTAAGTTTTCCCATATTCTATTCCATCCCATTTCCACATCATAATCTTTGTCAGCTCTATAGCCTTTATATCTAAATCCCCCTTATCTTTTCCCAAACCCAGCATAAAAACCAATAATCCACTTTCTGTATAATCACTTTTTTCATATTTATTCTCGCATAACTTCATTATATATGCCCTTTCTATTTTCAAGCATTTACATTTAATTAACAGATGCGTAATCATCCATATTTTTTCCACTTACATGTATATTCTCTTGTTGCTAAAGATCCTGTTCAAGCCTTAAACAATAAACTACTTTCCTTACTATTATCATATATTAATTTGCCCCAATTATTCTGTTTATTTCTATATATATTTAAACTCTTTTTACTCTCCATACTAGTTCTCCATCTCTCTAACTCCCTATTCTTTATTAATAAATCTATTCTTTTATCACATTCCTTACCACTATAACACTCAACAATCCTCCTAACACAATCATCCCATCTTTTGTACAAATATACTGATATAAATTCTTTATCCAAATCTTTTGCATACCACATTACCTTTCTCACCCATCTTGTTACCTGCCCTTTACTCATAACCCAATTAAATACTATTTTGGCTATTCTTTTATTATCCATAAACTGCAATCTACCAAACATTTTCATTTTACTTTTTGCATCTCTCATATGAAAACTTGGCCATCCCATTTCTCCTTGATTTTCCTCCCTTGCTGTCCATATGTCTGCATCCAATGCATGTCTTCCTACTTCCCTTTGAGCTTTTTATAAGTAATTTAATACTCCTTTACTAACACATAATGCATCATTACCATATGTTAACCCTGCTATTGCAACTCCCTTCCATATAATTCTAGCTACATCATATTTATTATATGAAACCACTATTAATTTCTTTATTAATCCCTTTCTTTTCTTTGCTTCATTTATCAATTTTTTCTTCCATTCATCCCAATAATTTTTCTAATTACTTAAAATAATTCCCAAATAACTATATCTATTCATCACACTAATAGTAGTAGTAGTAGTAGTAATAATAATAATAATAATAATAATAATAATAATAATAATAATGATGATGATGATGATGATGATGATGATGATGATGATGATGATGATAATAATAATAATAATAATAATAATAATAATAATAATAATAATAATAATAATAATAATAATAATAGCGAACATCAAAACGATACCACTTTGAAGTTATAGAGTAAACGATGTTAAATACTGAAATACAAACCAACTTAAACACAGCATGAAATATTAAATAAACAAACGATCTTAAATTATATGAATATGAGTGTTCCTTTATGTGATATCATTAACAATTTACATATTTGAAAACTAAAATTTAAACCATACTAATGTATTTATTTTGTTTTTCAATCTATTGAAATATTTTCAAATATTTGTAAATCGTCAAAATCAGAATCGTTTATGGAAAATATTTGTTTGGATATAGAGCAGTATGCAGTTACTAGTAATATTCTTTGTTTGGAGATGATATTGAGGTGTATAAAAATATTAACAATTTTGATGACCAGAAAATCTTATAGTCTGATATCAAAAGACTTCAAGATTATTGTCTAAAAAACTATATATGGAAATTAATGTTGAAAAATAATGTACCATGTTTTTCTCTAAAAAATTATTTAGACACATGTCTAATTATGCATTAAATTCAAAAAGTATTTTAAGGAAAGTATATCAGGGGATTATTTTTAATAATAATTGAACATTTCATAACAATATACAACACATTGTTCCAAAAAAGCTACAAAATAATGGATTTGATTGTTAAAAACTATAACATTTTTAATATATATATATATATATATATTGATACTGTGATCTGGACCTCTTGTAAATTAAGTCATAGATAATTTGGAAAAAGTTTTTAAAATTTTCTAACGTATATTAAGTATGAAATAATATATGATGCCAATGCACTCTACAAAAGATGAATATTTACTGATAAATTGTACCTACAAAAATTACATCAGGTATAATAGATGACAGAAGTTGCCAAACAACAATATAAGATGATAAAGGATATGAGATGAACAGATTTGCATAACATTCCAAAGTTTAAAAATGAAACCTTAAAAAAATTAAACACTAATAAGATTACTACACTATATAATAAATATGTTAATGTTATCAATAATGGAACATTTAGGACTATTATACAAAAACTGTGTAATTGTTTTTGTTTAAATGCAAAATTCATTAAATGTACTAAATTAAATTATTATTATTATTATTATTATTATTATTATTATTATTATTATTATTATTATTATTATTATTATTATTATTATTATTATTATTATTATTATTATTATTATTATTATTATTATTATTATTATTATTATTATTATTATTATTATTATTATTATTATCACCATCACCATTATTATTATTATTATTAGTAGTAGTAGTAGTAGTAGTATTAGTTTTCAAAGCAATTTATTAAACTTTCAAACATTGCATTACATTGAATCACAAGATGTACATTAATATTTTACATATATCTGATTATTTAGCTACATCAATAAAACTAGAAACATTACTGAGTTACAAATGATCATATATTAGTTACATTGATTATTTTTATATATTTACATAATTTGATTATTTACCACCAATGAAAAATAACAAAAAAACAAACAAACAAAAAAAAACAATGATACAGTATAACAAAGTTAATTGTTATATGTTTAACATAATTAAAATGTAACAGTAATATGTACTAATCTATTACAATGGGAAAAAACTATACAAACAATATAATTATATCCAAACATTCTAATTTTTTCTGCTCTTTTATCAATCGGAGCTAGATGTATCGAGCTGAGACAAAAGAGACCAAGTAGCATGAAATGTACTAACAGGGGTTATCTTCCTATCTCTTCCTTTGTTTCAAATTTATTCCAGAAGATATTAGGATGCCTTCTATGGTTATTATTATACATAAAGATGTGCCTAGTGCACCACCATGCATAAAGAATGAAGATGCATGCTCTAATATTTGCATAAATGACTAAAGTGAAGACAATAAAAAGAGATTCTACATCAAGGTTGGCTTTATTGAAAAACCCAGGAATGGCAGATCTTATATTATTAAAACATGGATGTTCAAAAAAAATGTGAGCCTGTATTTCTACATATTTATAACACAGATTACATTGATCATCTACATTCATACATTGCCTTTTATTTCTGTAGAAGTGCAAGGTAGGCAGGGAATCAAGGTTTACTTTGATAAAAAATAACAGTATTTTGGCTCTAGCATCCAAAATTTAAATTTCTAAATTAAAAGCTTGTTATTAAGTTTGAGGATTGATGAATTTACCAGATCTTCAGAAGGAATATGCAACATTGAGTAGACATTCCAATATTTAAATTTAATCAGAGGTGGGGGAAAAGAAAAATTTGGAATGGATATGATTGTTGATATGAGATGTTTCCAGTATCCATTACCTGGAGGGGTTTTATTTGTTGGTGTAATTTTCATTGTTATTTTCATCTGGAGAAATATCTCTGAGCATGAGGATATTAGGTTAAGTGTCTTTTGGACTATAAATACATTAACATTGTGTAAACCCAATCCAATGGCTGCTAGTAAACATGGAAGGTGTGTCAGTGAAATGTTTACTATCTGTCTACCCCAGAAAAGCTTTGTACATTGGGATATATATATATATATATATATATATATATATATATATATATATATATATATATATATATATATATATATATATATATATATATATATATATGTTGTGAAAGTTATAGTAAATATTATGATAGGTGAATAATATGTAATTCTAGTTATAATTAATATATTAATCAATGATGACTTTGAATAGAGAGATAAGTATGACTTAGATAAGGAATATATGATTTTTTTCAATTTTACTTTTAAGTTTATTTTGTATTGTATTGTATTGTATTGTATTGTATTGTATTGTATTGCACATTTCTAAATTACTTAAATACAATGGAAAATGAAAAATGGATTAGGCTTTTCTTTAAAGTGCATGTTCAAAGCTTTACCTGTATAAATTGACCATGCAGATGATATGTCCATATTGAAATCTAATCTGTATTCTCTACTATATGCATTTAATATTTTTAGTAATATGGGATATTGTTTTTTAGATGCCATCAACACTGTAACATCATCGATGTATGCAATGCATAAGATGTTTTCATTTAAGCCAGATACATATATTTCAGACAATTCTTGCTTACTTTTTTTAACAGGGGATTAATATATGTGGTAAATAGCAGAGCACTTAATGGTGATCCTTGTGTAATTGATCAATGGGGGTGGGGTAAATGGTTGAGATTAGTTTCCATTTAATGTGACATAGATATGCCTATTTAATGATATATTTGTGGGTAAATAAAGCAGTGCTTTAGGTATGCCTGCATCTGTTAAAATGTCAATTAGCAAGTCAACTATTTATCATATCAAAAGAAGACATAATATCCATTTGAACCACCAGAGAACTATATTTTTTATTGTTCCTTACAGAATCTATGACATTCTTGAACAAAAAAGGCTGCTTGTCCTGTAGAAGACCTTTTTTTTTTGCAAATTGATTTTTTCCTGAGTTGGGTAAGAGATATGGCTCTAATTTATCTTTTAGTATTGCTTCTAATTGTTTTATTCCAAGAGGACTCGTGGATATTTTCTAATTCATGTACTGCTTCTTGTTTTTTTAATAGAAGTTACTAATGATATGGGATATAGATCATTTATTTGATACACTCCTTTAGATAAATAATTTGCTGGATCAGATAAGTATTTTGCAGTGTGCTGACTTAGGTTGTTGAATCCAAACCTAGGAATTCTATGAATACCAGGGTGTTTTGAGTCTGAGGTTATAGCCAGTTTTTGAAGGACTTCATTTGGTTTGAATTCTATTTCTTTCTCTGGTTCTCCAAGGAAATGTACCTCAGGATTGAACCAGCTGCAACTTTGGAGCTTATTTTTAAAATGTTCATACAATGGAAATAACATATTATTTCTTGACACTACTGTTCTGTTAATTTTTATTGCCATGGGCATTCTTATTACTGGTGATTAGTCTAAAGTCCACTATATATAATTTCTTGACCATGTATGTGGCTTTCCAAGGTATAGTTTATTTTTTTAACTTGATAAATATTCCTTCATTTTGACAAATGTAGCCTTATATGCTTCTTTCAGTGTTTTCAGATGGTTCTGTTCAACTTCAGAATTGTTCACATTAATAATTCACTTATGGAGGTCATCAACCAAGGCAAGTAATCTTGAAGGATGAGGTTTATTACATGTAATGTGATCTATTGTATATGAGACATCTATGAATGCTAACCAGGCTTGTACAGAAACTAATTTATATTTTCTAATTTTGAATATATATATATATATATATATATATATATTCAAAATATATATATATATATATATATATATATATATATAAACAAAAAGTCAGATGTCATGACTTAAATATAGCTTGTCTTTACCAATATGTAAACTTAAGAGCATGCTATAACTCTAAACAAGCTTTTATTTATTTTTATTATCTTTATTATGATAAATGCTACTATAAGAGAAGGCATTCAAATCATCTTTATCTTAGATTGTCCCCATCCCCAGACCGGTTTCGACCTATGGGTCTCATCAGTGAGGAGTTGGGACATTAGATTCAAAAGAACCAACTCAAGCTAAGCATTTATTTAAAAGGTATTTCTCAAAAAGAAGATCTAAACCTTTAGACATCTGCATGTCTTTAAAGTCAGCTCTCCAACTGAAAAAATTATATGGGCCTAAACATAATTCAGATACTCCATATATTAATAGGCTTAGCCATTTAATTTAGCCATAGGACGAAACCGGTCTGGGGATGGGGACAATCTAAGATAAAGATTTGAATGCCTTCTCTTGTAGTAGCATTTATCATAATAAAGATAATAAAAATAAATAAAAGCTTGTTTAGAGTTATAGCATGTGCTTAAGTTTATATATATATATATCAGGATATAATAATTCAGTAGTGCAGCTAGGCAAAAGTAATATTATTATCTTGCTTGTATGAATCATAGCCTTATGTGTCATATCCATATCCAATGTAACAGTAGACGCTAGATGATCTGAAATAGCAGAGTTTTTTAATTTAATACTAATATTATAGTGCAGCATTGGAGAATAAACTACTAGGTATATTAGAGATCTATTCCTACCACTATTGAATGATATTGAATTATTTGGTAAATAACCTTCACCACTCATTAAAAGAAAACTCAATCTATGGAGCCATTTGTTTACAAATCTGCCATATGACATATTGAAATCTTCTAATAGCAGAACAGGGTATGGAGTGGCTGCAAGAATTGTATTGATTTTTAATATTAATCTGTTAATAATAATAGGACTTGGAGCAATGTACACAAAAATTACATTTAAGATGATTGCATTATGATGAAATATAATTATCATCATATGAGAGTCTATATACAATATTTTGAAAGATTTAAACAGGCATGTGTGTGTAATTACGGTACCCATCCCTGCTAATGGCACAGAGGAGGTTTTTGAAAAAATAGAGAAATCTTTATTAATAAAATAATCGGCTGGGTCAATCTGAGAACTAATATATATATATTCGTCTCCAACAGGTCTAGAACGTGAGGTTGAACTAAATCACAATGTTTAGACAGTTGTAATAATTTTTCAACTGAATTAAGCCCTCTAATATTAAAAGCTCCAACATTTATTTTCATAATGATTTGTTAAATTATTGATGTCAATAACTATATATATATCGAACACACTTTAATTTTAAATAGTCATTATAATAAACACTACCTATTAAGCAAACACACAGTATTAACTAGAGTGTAAAATTACAAATGCAAAAAATATTATTTAATAATATAAATTTGTATTATTTTTTGTGCCATGGTCTCATTCTAGTACTGGAAGCCCCATAGTAGTGAAGTAGTGATCTCATTTAAAATATTACAATGATCCAGATACATCTACCTCATCTAAAATGTATTCTTTGGATGACTTTTTTATTTATTTTTTCCATTGAAAGTCTTGTTTCGTCTTCACTCTCAGAAAAATCAATATTCTTTTGGTTTCAGATCTTTTTGTGAAAACAACCTGGCCCACATCTATTGTATGACTGACTATTTGTCTGGCATTGAATAAATTGATCCTTGCATAATATCTATAATGATTCCAATTGTTTTGTTAATTGGTGCAGGTAATACAATTACAGCATCGTTCAATGTTTTGTTATCAGCAATTTCAGAAATCTGTACTGGCTTGTAATTATTTTCTATTTCATCCATGTTTCAAGTAACCAAAAAAATGACTGTCTTAGCCATATCAGAACTTACTTCATTTTCACTTTGCAATTCCAACACATCCATGTCCTCACATGCTTGACTGTTTGATCTAGGGCATTGACACAATGAAGTAGCTACCATATTGCATTGTGGACACAGAAACTTTGGGCAGTTGTTAATGATCTGTCCATGTTCTTTACAATACAAATATTGAGGCTTTAAGCCTTGAATCGATATAAGTAACATTGCCTCTTGATCAGAAATTTGCCGTGGTATTTCTGTTGTGTTTATATCTTTGTTTAATCTAGCTTTAAATTTGAAGCTATTTCCATAAATTGGCACAGGGGTATCTGACAATGGCAGGAACATGTTATGGCCAGCAAACATACCATCCTGAGTCTGGATGGCCATTGTCACCTTTAGGTCTGGTTCACAATGTAAAACCCACTTGATAAACTTCCGGGTCCATGTGTGCTGTTGAGCCATGCAAAGCTTACTTTTCTTTATCTCCAGATATTCTGTGATTCACAGGCCTTGTTATAAGCATCAGTCAGGTTTCTTATGTGTATTTGGGTGTTGTGTGTTGGAGCCATCATCATTAGTCTCTGATGTAGCTGATTGGCATATTGCAGAAGCCTTGATGGTGGTGTTTGATTTCTTGTTACATGATCAATATTAAAAGACAAGATGTTTATAAAAGTCAGGTATTGCTGTATAGGATTGAGGCTCATCCCTTTAATCTTCTGCAACAGAATATATGTCTCTGAGAAGAGGAATTCTGTTGCATTTGTTGGGATAAGTACTCTCATCATTTTTGTTAGCTTGTGATTAACTACTTGCAGTTTTTTTCGATTGATCATAATTAACTGGGCAGAATAATCAGTAAATGTGGTCAGGACCAATTTTACCTCCATGAGATGATGCAGCGATGGCAAGTAAAAGTTCAGATCTATTAATGTTGAAAACTGACCATTATGAAAGGAGACAGCCCCTTCTGGCAGAAAACCTTGTCCAATAATCAATGGTATGACTATTTTATGTAGTGATTTCTGTATAAAGTCTTCTTAAGATGAGTTGCAGTCCCCAACCAGAACAGTGGGGCTTACATTCATGGCAAGAATTGAATTTATATTGGAAATTATAGATTCTATCTTTTGCTTTTGTACTGGCATATATACAAGTACTATATTCATTGTAATTATTTTTTGAGTCAGTGTTATTATTATTATTATTATTATTATTATTATTATTATTATTATTATTATTATTATTATTATTATTATTATTATTATTATTATTATTATTATTATTATTATTATTATTATTATTATTATGTATTTATGTGAGTGTGTATTGTTTACTGTAACAGCATGTTAAATGGTTGTATTTACTACATATATATATGATAAACAAAACAAGTTATAAATCACGTAACTTGCTATAGCTTGCATTTATGACCAATAGATGGAGCTTTACCAATATCTCCATTGTAATGGGCACATACGCCGTTACATTATTATTTTTTTAAATTAAACATGAAAAAATAAAAGTTCGCAAATAAAAACTTCTTTTTTAAGAATTAAAAATTGAAAATTAAAAATCATCTAAACTCTAATATATAAAATCGCAGAGATGAAAAACATTATTAAAAGAAAACTTTATTTAAAAAAGGAAAAAGTTTTAAAACTAAATATTAAGAAAAAGACTTGAAAGATTTAAAGATAAAAGAATGTATAATAAATTAATTAATGTAATTGTAAAATGGAAATGATTATTAATTAATCCAAGTAAACTAGCCCTTATAAGAAAAGGTCAGATAGGAGAGAAAAACAATAGAAACTAATAGCCAATAAAAGAAATTCCTCAGGAAATGGAACAGAACGAAAAGATCATCATCATCATGATGTAATGTCCACTGGATCCAAAAGTTTGCAATAAAAAGAAATGTTTGGAAATAAAAAAATTAATTAGAGAAGATAAAGATATGTGTTGAGTCGGAGAGAGTTGGAGGAGAAGGGATTGAAAGATGCACTTTCAATTCCTTCAGTTCTAAAAAAAATGAAACATCGTTTTCCCATATTGCAGACTATAGGACATCTGGGCCCGGAAATTAAATACCAGCTACAATAAAGGACCAATGGCTAACTGGATACCAATTTCTTCAGAACGGCATGGGAATTCACGTTCAAAATTACAAGCAACTACAAAATTTGGACCTTTTAAAACTGTAAGAGCTTTAGAAAATTCATGAACATTAAATATAAAACTTTCCCAGTATTTAAATTATAGCAATAGTATTGCCTATCTGACTAAAACTAAATTATTTATTAATTATTTTATTGAATGTATTATTTGTTTGTTAAATCATTTCCATTAATTTATAGATTTGTAATGTTATGTTAGTTTAAGGGAGGGTAAATCTTAGGTTATTTGTTTCGTAGTTAAATTGGTGTAATTAGTAGATGTAGTATGAGATTCGCTACATGCAGGATCGCATATTACACTGCACTCCCCCTTTTTGCCTATGGAATGGGATGGTAAGATGGAAAATGCAGTCCATTCCTATGGAGTTTTTTTTATTGCTCTTCATGTCAGACAGATGCAGTATTCCTGTCTGGATGAAGAGTCAATGTCTTCTATTAACTATGCTGTTCAGATGTGCATTCCTGATGATGTGGTATTAGTGCTGTCGTATTCATGCTGCATTGAATACACCGATGTATCGGGTGGATTGACGTTAGTTTAACTGTAAACTTTTGGCCTAAGATTAAATAAGAGATAGAATATTTTCTTTTCAAATGCAATCTATGTAGTCTATTCATACTTGACACTTTAATAAAATATTAAATTCATCTGTGCAAACTTAGAAAATAAAAGTTTAAACGTAAATTAAATTCTAAAAATCAAAGTTAAAATGTAAGTTAAATTTTAAAGTAAAAGTGATTCTAAAATGATTCAAAATTTATATGTGCGTAAATAAATGTTTGTGTGTTAATTACTCATAGTGGCTTCTTTTAATTATTTTTTTAATTGAAATATTATTAGATAAGAATTTATATTTTATAAATCTCTGTGTCTCACTGAGCTAGTGGCAATGGGCTAATGGTCGGAATAAAAATATATGTAAAATAAGATTTTTTAACAGCACATATCTGCCTACTCTATAAATTTTCTAGGTTCAAGTAGCCTAGTGGTGCTCTGTAGTGTAGATACAGTAAGACTCAATTGATCTCCAAATCCTGATCGTTATACCATACAAGCATTTGTTTACATAAACGCCAAGAGAGATAGAATTCAATATCTCTTTCATTGTCCCCACCTTCAGATCAGCTGATTTCAAGCTAATTTGGCTATCATCAGTGAAGGGTAGGGACTAGAAACTAGATCTAAACACTAACTTTAAAATCAACGTTTATGAAACATGTTTCTATCAGTTGCACGCATGGATTTTAGACTTAGTGTTTAGATCTAGTTTCTAGTCCCTACACTTCACTGATGATAGCCAAATTAGCTTGAAATCAGCTGATCTGAAGGTGGAGACAACAAAAGAGAAATTGAATTCTATCTCTCTTGGCGTTTATGTAAACAAATGCTTTTACAGAGATTTTGGTAAAACTCCATCTATTGATATATATGTGTGTGGGTGTGTGTGTGAAGATGAAGAATGATAAATTTACAATAATCCTATTACCACTGACTGACATTGTTCATTGTAGTAGTTTTTTATACTGTTTAAATAAATAAAAAGTGTGTTTTTTATACTATTAAATCATTACCATGCAGCATTAACAATCTTTTAAAAAATATTACCATTATCGATGACTCTCTTTTCCAATGACTTTATTATTAAGTATTAATATAGATATAAAGTGAAATCTTTCTATACTTTGTTGAAATGCTTATAAATATAACTAAAAAAAACTTTGCGTTTGAGAGAAAGGCAGACTATATTTGAAAAAGTAATAAAATAAAATAAATTTCTTTTAAGAAGTTTGTTCAGTTATTCCTTTAATTTATAGTCTGACAAATAAATATACATTGATTTTTCACATTGTAATTAAAAAAATTGATGGGTATGATTTTTCGTATTACTGAATATTAAGTTTTCATCCCACAAATAAAATTGTAATTATACTTTTTTCTTTAAAAATATAAAATTAATGTGATTTTAAATCAATTTTTTTTTTCTTTCATTTTGGCCAATTTCTATTTCTTACAAAACTAGATTGCAAATAAAAAATTATATGCATCGCGATTTTATAATTTATAAGAAATAATGTGCATCTCGTATCTGAAAATTACATCAACGGTTCTTCTCATTTAATTAAAAAAAAAACAATCTTGGGAACTTATAAAATGATTCACTGTCAATATTTACACTATGCAAATCATCATCCAAACAAAATAAAGGCAAACTGAAGTCCAAACTCTTCACTTGTTAAATAAAAAAACTAACATAACATTTCAGTGTTATTGCAGTAAACATAAAAACTTGAGCTATCTAGATCTCATCTTCAATCATAAAAAACATTAGGTATTTCAAAAAAATATAATCATAGATATATATATTTGATTTATCCTTATGACTTAAATTTACAGTTATTTTTTATTTCCTTTATTCAATTATTAGTTGTTGTTTTTTCTTCGTTTTGTGTAAGTAGCCAACTTAATATAGACAGACACTTTATTTTTTATATAACTCATTAGATTACAATACGTTTAACAATTGCTTTTTATTTATGTATGAGTTTTTTACCCTTGACCATTATTAATTGACAATAAATTTTGATTTATAAAGTATATTCTAAACTCAAATGAGACGGGATTTCTTTATTTCTATGTTTCATAAATAATTTGTCAACTGTCAAACATATTTTAAATGTTTATTCTCCTTAAAAAACATTGGATAAAAGTAATCATTTTTCACATGAATCCTAATCCAATTTTATATTTATTTTCTTATCTTTGTAATTTAATTTGAGCCTTTTGTTTAACATAAAAAAATAAATATATTTCATGGACTTCGTTTATATTTGTTGCTGATATAAGATTTAGAAAAGCTCTTGACACAAAGAATCAAAAGCTTCCTGGTCAACCAAAAAATGCTAATTAGAGGGTCTGATTATATTTATATTTTTTTACTTAGTTTATAGTATGCAACAACTAATTATTAAAAGCTTATTTTTAATTCTGCCATGGGTTAATTTCCATCTAAAACCATGATGATGTCATTCAAAATTATTAATATAAATATGGGATGATAGTAGATAATAAAATCAATTTGTAAATAACTGTATAATAATAACTACAAAGTGGCAGAGAATAGTTCCCAAAATTTTTGTTACACAACTCACTAAATATATCACTATAACCATATTTCCAGTACTATTCCATCTCATCCTGGAATACTGTTGGTGTTTCATCAAAAAGTTGTGAGTACATTGGAAGTCATAAACAGTTGAATCATTGTAACTTCTGATCTAACTTTGTGATGAATGCTGCAGTCTGGAAACTATTATTTTCTTTTTTTCCAGAAATTACCCTAAAATTCTTCTATCTTTATTATTGTTATACAAATATATTTTGTCAGGAAATACATTTTGCACTATTTTTTTTTAATATTATCAGAAAGATATCGCCACAACTATTATAGTTGTACTAACTTCACAAATATATTTTTCAATTCTTGAAGATATTTCTACTAGTAATTATGAATCTTTGTGCAGCGTATATTTTTAAAAGTTTTTTTTAAATATAATAATTCTTTATACCAACTTAAAGAAATCAGATGCACTGAAATAGAACTGGTTTAACATTTATTGGTTTATGTAATACATTATTGAAATATTTTATATTAATTATAAATTCAGCACACATTTAATTTTGATCATTTATATGTCCATACAGAATGGTACTAAGATAGTTTGTATATTGGGTTGGTATTTTTCATCAAAACAGTCTAAAAAAAATTGTTTAATTACTAATAACTCTTTCCAGTTTACTATACAATTGTTTTATTCTTTTACCATAAAGTGTTTTTTTATTAATGCATACACATAAACTTTTGTTAAAACAACCCTACAATTTATAACTATTATTAAAATAACTATTCTTAAGTCTATTAAACAAGTACTGAAGATATAAGTAATAATAAATAAGGAAAGAAATAATATTTTTAAATCTACATGCATTCACCTGTAAACAAAAGATTGTAAAACACAAGCGAATCACTTGTGCTTAAAGCTTATTCATATAAACTTTGCTTACCATGCTTAAGTCAGAGCTCAAACCTATCATATGCCTGACATACATATTAATAAATAAAATATAACAGGATACAGAATCTCATTTCTAACCACTTGCAAATCAAATGCTAAAGACATATGTAATAATAAATAATGAAGGAAATAATCTTTCTGTCATGCACTGATCATAAATATTTTAAATCTACAAACACTCATCTGTAAGCAAAAATTTGAAGTGAATCACTTGTGTTTAGAACTTATTCAGATATAAGTGTTTGATTAATAGATTTAATTACATTATGTTTGAATACAAGTATAATGTATATACTGAACTTTAGATGCAATTAAGAAAAGATTTAAACATATACTTTCAACCTCCCTTCAGCTATTCACTCCATTTTATATAACCAATACACATGATCACATACATGTGAAAAAAATAAATGACCTTCAATATATGTATTTTATGCAGAATCATCTTCCACACACTGACATATATATATATATATTTTAATTTTTAATTTTGGATTTTTTATTTTTATATTTATTTTAATTTAAATAGAATTTAAGCTTGATTAGGAGGGAATGTAGTTTTGTTTTTTTTTGCTTGAATTTTGTCATTGATTGGGTAGATATTCTGTGTTAGATTTTGTGACCAATCAGGGGGGTTTTGTTAAATTTTTAATCTTTTACCAAATCTGTAATTTTTGATTATCGCCATTTTACTGTGTATTTTTTTTTTTTCTGATGAAAACCAGTCCTCTGGTTGAAATATTATATTATTTATTGGATTTATAAGTCTTTATTTTTTTGTTTATATATATATATATATATATATATAATCAGTGTTAAGTTTATATTAAGATGACAAATCTTCAAATTTTAATGGAAATACTTGAATGTTCTCCACCCTCCAATATTTCGGTCATCCAGATTATTAAAAATTTGATGATGGAATGCTCAAAGCTCTTATTGATGCTAATATTGTTGTCATACCCATGTTGAATTTAAGTCACTTTGACCCCTCATATATAGGACCATCGCATGTCTATTTAAATATACAGAAGAGGGATGGGCAAAATTCAGGTCAAATCTGTAATATTTGAATACAAGTATAATTTATATACTGAACTTCAGATTCCCTCTAATTACATCTTAAATTCAGTATATACATTATACTCATATTCAAAAATTATAGATTCTGCCTGAATTCTTCCCATTCCTCTTCCATGTATTTAAATGGACATATTAAGATCCTATATATGAAGGGTCAGAGTAAATCACAAGTCAAGTATGGGTATGACAACAATATTGGAATCAACAAGAGCTTTGAGCATTCCATAATCAGATTTTCAATAATAAAAATGACTGAACAATTGGAGGTAGTTGGTCCATTGAAGTTTGAAGATTTGATATCTTAATATAAACTGAGTACTCATTATATATATATATATATATATGGGTGTGTATGTATGTGTGGGCGATGATGATCTTGACCAGCTGATGAATGCTGGTTCAGCATGAAGTACATAAATTGGAAATAATTTGTCTTTTTCACATTATGTGATTGTGTGTATCAGTTATATAAAATGGAGTGGATAACTGAAGGGAGTTTGAAATTCTGTGTTCAAATCCCCTCTAATTACATTATGTTTGATAATGAATATATCTGTCTAATTGCAGGTAATTAAAAATGAGATATTATCTCTCTCCTGTTATAGACTGAATAATTTTTTACAATTTGTTTGTCAATATATAAGTCAGGCATACAATAGATTCAAGTCCTGATTTAAGCACCATAAGTGAATGTTGGTTTATATATGAATAAACTCAAAGCACAAGTGATTCACTTGTGTTTTTTAAACTCTTGCTTATGAGTAAGGTGAGTGCATGTAGATTTAAAAATATTCATAAACAGTGCATGATTGAAGGATTATAACTTTTGTTATTTATTAATAATTATTCTTTTTTTAAAAATTGAAAATTCCTTAATGTTATTTTTTATTTTCTGCAAGTCAAAAACCATATATTATTTGGTCTTGATATATCATTTATTCAGTATATTATATTAGCATAGCATTTTTCTAACATTATTTTATTTCTTCATTTTACTTATGTAATTAAATGAGATCATTAAAAATCATGTCATTAAAATACTAATGTATTTAATATATCTATAAATTTTTGATTCATTTTACAAAGTTTTCCAAAAAAAAAAGTCACATAAAGTGTTATATTAAATTATAAAGTGTTATATCTGTAATTTTATAAATCTTTATACTTTGTATTGGACTATACATATGTCACACTTTGTGGTTCTTAAATAAATAAGGGGAAGAGATTGTCCATTATAATAACACACAAATAATTTTTCTCTTCTTTATTTATGTTGAGTTGCACAGTTTATTCACTTGGTGATTAACCTATATTTCTACAATGCATTTTTATACTTTTTTTTCCAGATTCCATTGTATTTATAATATTACACAATAAATTTGATAGTTTCATTATTGAAATATTTAAAAAAAAAAAAAAAAAATCAATACCAATATATATATATATATACTTTGTTAGCACTATACCTGACTCTGAAATATATTATCCATGAATTCATAAAGAATGACATTCATAATCAGTACTGAAATATTATGGTTAAAAACTTTAAATTTCAAGTAATTAATTTGAATAGTAAAAAAGAAAAGATGGCTGATAAATGTATGACTATAAATTCAATGTTTTTCATAGAAAAAAGCCAGTAGCAAGAACAAATTTAAGAAAATTGGGAGGCATTACACTAATAGTTAAGACACACTCACATTATTATAAATGGATTTCGAATGTAGTAGATCAGGGATGCCCAATCCATAGCTCGCGAGTCACATGTTGTGGCTCGCACAACCGTTTAATGTGGCTAGCATTGCACTCACGAAAAATTGATAAAATATTTTATGTTTCTTGACGCCACATGCACACACTAAAAAATAAACATTTTTACAATACAAACGATGACGATATGCAGTGTCAGGTTTCACATTAAATAAAATAATTAAAATATACTTTTCCTGTAATTGTAATTTATATGTATGTTACTAAATTTTTAATAAATAAATACTGTATAAATAAAATGTATTTACATTTTTTTTTGTTTTTAACATATTACACCAGTTTTTTTTTTAGTTTGTGAATTATGTTTATAAATGTAGTATGAAAAATGCAATATATAATTGTGGCTCCCCAAATTTTTTTAAATTCTCAACTGGCTCCTGTCAAGTTAAAGGTTGGGCATCCTTGTAGTAGATGAATGTTCTTAATTTAATACACATGTTAAAAGTTAACTGTCAAACTCATAATTGTCCTTTGTCAAAACTAACTGCAATTTACACATAACTAAAATCAGTAAAATATATAGTTTTGGTCTAGTTCAGAGCTATTTAAAAATTTAAGCAAATTGTCTTGGATTCAAACTCATCGTGAATTTGAACTTCAGGTTATTAGCTTGCAAATCTGATGCTACTTATATATGAAGATCTATGTTGGGACTTGATTTATACTACTATCTAGTGACCAATTGTTAAATTTTCTAAGAAGAATATGCACTAATTTTGTCATAATATATATATTTCCAAAAAAATAATTCTGAAAATGAGGGAAACATCACTATTAAAAATATATTTTCTGTAATATAAATAAATTAATGTATCATTTTAAATTTGTGAGACTATACAATTCATTTGAAAAATTAAAGTTAAGGATGTGACATGGGGGGAGAAGCTTTTTTTTTTTAAACAGGAATAAAAAAATAACCAGAAATATACATGACATTATAAAATTGATATATTCTTAACAAGAGAATAATGGGAACAAAAATCTAAATAAAATTGTATTAATATCTATCATATTTTACAGAATTTACCAGAATAAAACAAAAATAAAAAATTTATTTGATTGAGATGCTTGTTTTCAAATTGCATTTCAACATGACATAGATAAGTTTAGATTTATTGAGGGATTAGTCTATTGCAAATAAGTACTATTAAATACAATTAGGATGCTAACTTTCAGCTCAAATGCATATCAATATGAAGTATTATTTTTTATAAGCAAAACGAAAAGATAAAATTAAAAATATGCTCTATAATGAGAGGTAAAATTAATACTTCAACTTTCAGATAACTTTTAGTCATTATCTTGGCATATATCAGCAATTTTAAATTTGTGGACTTTATGACTGGAACAAATATCACAAAAATTCAGTTTATAAAGTAGTACATTAAATAAGCCTCAATATAATTTAAATACATACTTTTTTAATTATTATATAACAATTACACTTGCTTTGCATAAATATTTTCATAGAATTTCAACACATCAAAGTAACACAATGCAAAGCTATTCTCAATCAATATAATAAAAATTAACCTCAAGTTTAAAACTCCTAAAACAGCAATGGTCAACAGACATCTGAGAAAGTTTCCAATGAGTAATGACATAATAATTAGTAAATTATATATAATATTTCATAAAGTGATTTTCATATTTTGGTATTCTTTACTCCAACAATTTGATAAAGTATTAAAATGATTGCAATATTTATATCAAACAAAGCTACAAATTCACAGTTCATGGCATAGCTATGCCTACAGGGATAAGGCATTATATCTAGTTAATAATTTAAAGTTGAATTCATATACATTTTTATTAATTTATGAATTAATATTTCCCAAAGAAATGAACAAAGCTCCATGTGATTAAAATTTGAAATTTTAAGTACAGATGCATGTACAATATTTTACATGAATACTCTTAAATTGAAAAATACATACTGGCAAAATAAATATGGCAGGAATTAAATATGATTTTAAAATTTATAAAAAATTAAAATTTCTCAAAATTCCAAGTGAACATCAATACACAGAGCCACAATGGAAAACACTACAAACATCAAACAATCTTCTGAATGTGGAGTAAGATACTAAAAACAATCAGTTTATCCTCCTCAGAAATTATGAAATCTGTGGAAAAACAAGAATAATATGATTATTTATAAAAACAACATAGTCAGTTAAAAGATTATAAAGCTATGGATGGAGAGAGTCTCAAACATTGTTGATAACTGTTGCAGAGAAGAAACAAGCAACATTGTATTTCTGAACATAAATCATTGTTAAATGTTTGCTGACAAGTACTAATATAGCAGGATCATGTGACTTTCACTCTTTTCAGTGTAGCTATTCAAAACAACTATTTCTTTCAATCTTGATTACAATGCATTGGTTTTTTTTCTTTCATTATGACAATTGTAACAAGTTAATTGTATATTAATTATAATTAATCTCTAAAATGCTTGATACATGTAAAACTAAAGATTATAAATATAAAGACTGATATAATTCTGAAATTTAATAATGTAAATAGCTATGCTTTACTAAGAAAATGTATTCTAAAAATACTCTTTTACTGCATTTCAACAAATGCTTGTGAATCATTTTTAAATATAAAATATTTAAAATCAATTCCTCAGCTTTAAACCATTTTTCAAGAAGCAAAAATTCTCTATACACATGCTACATTATAATATGGTACTCTTCACAATTTAAAGAATTACAATTCACTGTTCCAAAGTCTAAAAACGCAATAAGACTATGGTAAGCAAATGAGTTTCCTATGGGAGTGTTTTCATCAAATGTCTATAGAAAACTTAAAACACACAGTAGTCTGAATAATATATAATGTATTCTAGAAATATACCTGATAACAAATGGACAATAAGCCTATAATTGGACAAAGAATAACACAAGTATAACTAATTATAAATAAGTTTCATCTACTAAGAATCCTATGATGAACCTAAGTTTGTAAGATGTGCAAAATAGTACATATTAAAAAAAAATGTGCTTACAAACTTCATCAAATTTAGTTTGTGAAAAGTTTTGAATGTTAGAAATAAGTCACAGCAGATGATTAAATAATAATTTAGTGAGTTAGTCTTTATAATCAGTAATCATAAATAATATCCTTGAATATTCAAATAAATAGGTTTATATAACATGTGTATAGTGTCATTTTTAAAGCTATATGAGTACAATACATATTTTTCTTATTTAGAATTTTTTTAAATGTTATTTATTTCAAAAAGTATATTGGAAATTATGAGACAGAGTAGAAAATCTTTTAAATAATACAAACTCTCCCATTCTAACCAGCACAGTTAACTAACTAGGATTAACTCAATCTCCTCATGTTACAATGTTTATAAGTGTCAATATTTTTAAATTATTGTAGTATTATAAAAATAAATGTTCTACACATATGCATATGTATAAAAGACAAATAAAATAAACCAAAAAAATGAACTAGCATTTAATATTGGCAAATAAATTTTTGTCTTTTTATATCCTTACAGTAATCATATCTAAATAATTAGAATGTGTTGTCCAATCAATGTCCATGACATTGTACTAAAAGAATCTAAACTTTCAAGATATTATTAACATTATTTTATATTATTCAATATAGATTCAAATATCAATATTATTTATGACAATAAACAAATATAGATAAAAATATTATCACCAATCAAAAATGTCAAATTCTTTTTTTAGTTTCTCAAATGTTAAACACAACAAGATAATTTATGTGAAGCCACAATGTTTCACAACCATTACAATTATTTGATTCAATAAAGTAGTGACTTTATTTTGAAACATTTCTTTAAAGTCTAGACATTATTTCCCACAAAAGTAACTATGTTTCAGTCGATGTCAGCAAACAATTTTGGTTAACATGTTAACAATAACATAAATCACAATCATTAACCTATTGACGTTTTTTATATATATATATATATATATGACATAATCCACTGCTACATTTCTTTTCAATAGTGCTATTTTGTAAATAAAAATAAATCTGAACTTACCAGCACAAACAAGAGATAATTTCTTGCTTGTATGACACAAAATTGTTAAATAAATTAAAATTCATACTTATTTAAATAAGAAGTGCTAAAATTAAATCATCAGTAATCATAAAATTCATCACAAACTAGCATGTTTAATTTACATATACAAAGAAAGACTACTATAATCAATTTAAATATTGAAGACTCCTAAACAAATATATATATATATTATTTACTTCCTATGCACTAAAAAGTAAGAATATAATTGTTTGTTAGGGATTGATTTAATTAATTTTGGACACCCCCCCCCATGCTATCATTTCAAGTGAAATCTAAAAACTCCAATTGTGGTTAAAGATACAATTATAGTTTTGTTTTGTTTTTTTGTGCAAGGTGAACAAAACCATTTAATGTAAAAAGAAATATATCTCTATTTTTAACTTTTTAGTAGTGGTACAGTAAATAAAAATATAAAACTATATTGTACTTTAAATTGACTTGACACTTATAGTTAATAAATAAATTTATCACTAGATATTTCTGTTATAACTTAATATATGTATATTTCCTATATAATCATTTAAAATCAAACAACACTTACACAATCCCAATATCAATAACAATCAAAAATTTCTGACAGTTGCCAAGGCAATCTCCTATTTAACTTCATATGTATATATCTTATTCAGTAAGTGGGCATAATAATCTATGTGTATAATAAATCATTAAGTGAATAAAAATATAAAAATATCCTTTTAAATGAAAAGCATTTGATATTTTTGCATTTTCTTGAAAATTTTTATTTTTTAAAAAAAAAAAACTTTCCAAAACTATATTGCAAGGGAATTTTATTTAATACATATGATTTTACTTTAAATCAATTTAACATTTACAATTTATATATATTAGTAGATTTTTCTGCATTGAGTTAACATGCATATACATTATGTGTGTATAATAAAGCATCAATTAATTTAAAATATAAAAACTGTTTTGTGGAAAAGTATTGGACTTTTTTTTATTTGAATCTTCTTTTTTTAGTAAAAAAAAAAGCTTAACAAAACTACATAGTAAATTTTATTTTATTCTAATTTAAGTGAAGCTTATAATTGAAACTAAGAAAATTGTGCATACTTCTTAAAACATATTGAAATTTTAAAAACAATTTTTAAATTTGACATCAAAATATTCAAAATTTTCCCATCCAGTATTCCATATATACAGAATAGGTTATTTGCCTAAAATATTATAGTGCCCTATCACTTTGATAGTGATTTTTTTTTTAAAAATATAAAATTCAAAAAACTATATTGAATTTAAATCTATTAATCCTCAATTGAAATATGTTATTATAACTTTAAATTGAAACCAAAAACAAAAATTTATACTGCTGTCTTGTGAGCCTGACTTAAAACATATTAAAGTTCTAAAAATGAATTGTAAATATATCAAATATTCAAAATTTCTCGACCCATTATTTCAGATTTTATTAGGTCACTTACTTAAAAATATTATAGTCCTACATTGCTTTGCCTGGTATTTTTTCCAAATTTTATTGTATTTATATCTATTACACTTCAATTTTAAAATTTTATTCTAACTTAAATAATAAAAGTGATTACAATAGTTTATATACAAACATAAAAACAAAAAAACATATATTGTAACTTAAATAAAGGTATTTAATAATACTAAAATGAGAATCAGTGCCTACCACTAGCTGAAAATCTTGTAACAAAGACAAAAGTCTGGATTTAACAGCACAATCAAAAAATAATCTCTTGCTTATATGTTCCAAAGTTGTTATATCAATTAAAATTAAGACCTATTAATGAAGGACATGAAACTTAAATCAGTAATGATTTTAAAATGTCCATAAATCACATATTTAAATTATGTATACAAAGAAAAACTAATAGAATAGTCATTTTGAACTCTGAAATTTTTTCAACACAAATATATAACAAATAAAATCAGTACATGGCTGGCTGAAAATTCAATTTTAAAATAATTATCACAACCTACTAATACATTTCTTTTAGTAATGCTAACTTGTAAACAAAGATAATATCTGATATAATAATGTTCACACTACTTGTTTAAATGGCTCTAAATTTCAATTTATATAATAGCTTTGCAGCAATATTATCTCTTCTTTGTGCCATTAAAAGCAGACTTTGTTTATATACAAGGTAGCATTGTAAAAAGAAATGTAGTGACATGATAGGTAATGATATTTTATATTTGAATTTTCAGCTAGTGATATGCACTAATTCTATTTCTTATGTATTTATGTTTTGCCATTTTAAAGTGAAATAATTATTATATTAACCTTTTTCTTTGTATACATAAGTAATTTTTAGTGAAGCTGTAACCTTTAGAATATGCATGTAAAATGTGATAGTAGGGACCTCTACAGGTGTTTAACCACAAGCTTATGCTATGGAAGAAAAGAGGGGAACCCTTCTTTACTTCAACCTACTTTCTATTTAAATAGGTGAAGCTAATAAAACATGTTTATGAGTAATTACGAACATTACAGATTTAATTTTCAGCTCCTTGTTTAAATAGTTGTGAATGTCAATTTATATAACAACTTTATGGCATACAAGCAAGAGAAGAGGTTTTCTCTTCTTTGTTCTGTTAAATTCAGACTTTGTCTTTGTTTACTATGAAGTGCTGCTGAAAAAAATGTAGTAATGGGGTTTGGCATATAATTTATATATGAATTTTCAGATAATGATAAACACTGATTGTATTATATATATATATATATATATATATATATATATTGTACCCTTACTTCTCGATGTATAATATAGTTTGAAATACGACTAGCTCAATTAAATTATAATGCTTAATTAAAATTTAATATCTATCTTTAATTTACTTTTATATTATCATATTCGAATTAAATTTATTATTAATTATCAAAATCAATATATTTCTATAGTATGTACTAATTAAATAAGTATTTATTAAAATCATGAGACTGGGAAGTAAAGTTACAAAGTAATAAGTAGATTTACATTGAGTCAATATCTTCCAAGACATTGTCTCAATGGCATAAGAATACTATTACCTCCATATTAACTTACTACTACATCTACAGCATTCTTATGGCTTTTAAATAAAATAAACTATCTTTAATAATAATAAAATAAATAAATCTTAAATTTTAATTTTTAAAATATAATTAAATAATCTCAGGTTCTTCTAACTATCTTAAAGTAATGATAACTCATGTAAATAAGTATGATATGGGATTTTACATCAAACCTAAATACACCTAACTTATTTTAATAATAATAATAATAATACTAATCTTAGAGTATAACCTAATCTTCTCTATTTCTGTTATATCAATAATCATTAAATAAATAATCATATGTATATCTTTTATTTTCATATAGCATCTTAATTTTGGAATAAATCAAAATCTTATAATTCAATAATCTGTGGCAATAAATAATATTGTACTCTTATATTATGCATGATAATTACTCTATGACCATTGTAATATGATGTAATAATGTTAATCAATTCTCATAAATGATAATCAGGAAAATATTGTATTTATTTCTAAAATAATATTAATAAATTCACATTGTGCAAATATTATGTTTCTTCAAATTATCTGCTGTCAAATGCTGTGGTGCAAAATAATGAACTCGACACACTTTTAAAACAAATTAAACAAGTTTATTTATATTAACTTCAACTAAAATTTTATTTACAATATTTACAGTTCAAAATTAGAAAACAAAAAAAATAAAAATAAGAAAATAATAATACAATATGTTTACACTGTTATTAACTCATACTCCTAATAAGTAATTATACATCCTTTAAAATGCTGTATTAATAACATTGAAGTATGTTTTCAAAACTTAGACTTTAAATAAATATCAGTGAACTTCAATTATTACACAGAAAAATTTATGTAAATAATATTTATGTAGCATATGTAAACAATTAAACTTTATTAATTAAATTGCTACATCACTTAAGTATTACTGTTACTTATTTCATCATGTACTAGTATGTGTTCACTCTACTATTAGTATTACTCTAATAGCATAATATAGAAACTAATGCATCTTTATAATGTAATAACAAATAACTGATTATAATTTTATATTTCAGTTAATACAATTCATGCTACATGTTTTATCAAATATGCATTACATATATGTACTGTTAAAAATAATATTTAAATTATTAATCAATTTCAAATTCATAAAGTATTATATTAGATAAATTCTATGATTCTTTTCTATGTAAAATTATTACTTTACTTTATGTGTTATTCTACTCCTTCTTAATAACTTTCTATCTACAAAAACATCCTCCAAAACTTAGTTAAACTTTCCGGAAAATAATCACTGATTTTAAATAAAAAACTAATTATCCAAACTATTTATACTACGTTATTTATATTCAGTAAATCTTCAATTCAAATATAAACTTCTACATAAAACTTAACTTAATTTATCCAATAAAATAAAAATAAAATATAGACTTTGAGATATCTTCCTCACTTGAAATAAAATAATTACTTGTATGAATAATAAATATAATTCTAATACTCCAACATAATAATAATAAAAATAAAAATCAAGATTTATTTACGAAAGAATCATATAATTATTTCTAAGCTTCTTATGTAATGTTGTATCATATTTATATCATAAATTCAAATTATGCATATTTAAATAAAACTGTTACTGCCAATATAATGTGTGTGTATTTTTAAAATATTTATACATTCATCCAACAATAACATCTCAGTTGGTTGATCTAAAGAAAAAAAAAAACATGTCAAATATATTAAAATTATTATAATTATACAATTTTTACCATAAATAAGATTTAATGTACAGTCCATCTTCCAATATTCTTCGGAATTACAGCTTCATAGAATAAATCACATTTACACTCACAATCATTCTTTAACATATTACGTTTTATATTAATTATAAGATAAACTTATGCAATTAATTATTATATTACTTTAGTTATTATTTTAAGAAATGTACCTATCTTATTTTAAATAGATTAATAATATTTAACTTTTATATTAGATAAATAAAACAAAATTCATATTACATAACTCCAGCGATGTTTCCTTTTCATCATAAAGTTTTTTAATCCTAGGCACATATTCACTAGCACACCATTTCCTGTTTCCGGTCCATCACGTGTTTTTTAAAAGTTTATGAAAAAACGAAAACGTTCTTTTTTTAAAATAAGTTCCCCACAAGAAAATAAAATAAAATTAAAATAGTTTATAGGATCCTGTTTTAGTTCTTTCTATAATATTATTCAAAGTTATTATTTTAAATTAGTCTATAGTTTATGAAAAAATTATCATTTAATTATTTTAAATTAACTGGGACATCCACATATTACTTGTGCATTTCTTAACAAAACATCCAGGTAAGAATAAGCTTCTTCATTTATAAACAACCAGCGTTTAAATTATTTCAGTATAATAGTTTTATTATATTAAGATTTTTAGCTAATTATATTTCAATTAACTTGCCTTTAAAATTATCAACATTCAGTCTTTTAAACATAAAGACTTAATAAGGCAGGTATTTATAAAACTACTTTTATTTCTAATATCTTTACTCAAGATATACATTTAAATTTATAGCTTGCAAAAATACTTTCTTTACACAAAAGTATTTATTCTTTAAAATATCTATTTTCTAATAGGCAACAGTAATTAGCTTTTAAAATTATATACTGTCCAAAATACTACTTTTCTCCATCTTGTAATTTTCCGAACTAATCCAGCGTTTGTCATATTTCTAAGGTAAAGTTTCCGATATATTTTCACTATATATGATGTTTCCATGATTATTTGCTTGCAAATTGAGCTTAATTAGAGACGACCGATAGGGAAAAAATTAAGTTAACACTGCATGTCTATCATTTAAAACTTTTATAAATTATTTTCAAGACACTCTTATAATTTTGAAAATGATTTTAAAAGCGTCTATAAATTTACGTAGCTATTTTTAATAACACAATTAACTTGAAAAATCAATCACAGAGTCCTCTCCTAACAATTGAATTGAGCTTTTATACCGGAAGAACCTTCCCATTTGATTGGTAGATTAAACAATCAACTTTGCTGGCTTATTTACATATTTACCAACAACACAAAATCAAAAATAAATAATGACTTATTTAATATTTAATATTTATTACATTATCAAATTTCTAAATAATCTTTATCGTTTATTTAAATCTATTAAACATTTTTTTAAAAAATATTCTTACTTGCTTGATTTTAATTTTAACTTTTATAAGATCATTTTAAATAAACTAAGTATTTTTTATGTGTCATATTTTAAAACAATACTTTTAAAAATTAGATTTAATATTCTACATTGATTTATCTTTATTTTATCTCGTGATAGCTCACGTATTATTTATAAATTTTATAACATGATTTTTAAAATAGTTTTGCAACTTCACTAAATAACTTCCATGCATGTGTGTGTATATTTAACTAACATCTGTTCTTTATAACACAAGAAACGCTTGTCATCGTCTAAAAATAAACTAACAATTGCATTTTTAAAATAAATAAATATTTTTTTAAATAAACAAGATAATATAAAAGATTTTAAATTAATAATTCGATATTATTGAAATCAAATATTAATCTTCTATTTATGTACTTATAATAATTAAAATATTTATATTCTTTTATAACATTATTT
This sequence comes from Epiperipatus broadwayi, assembly GCA_028023455.1. Classification (NCBI taxonomy): domain Eukaryota; kingdom Metazoa; phylum Onychophora; class Udeonychophora; order Euonychophora; family Peripatidae; genus Epiperipatus; species Epiperipatus broadwayi. The sequence goes on along the minus strand of JAQFVV010013028.1, from coordinate 112,491 downwards.
TATCAACAATAAATATATGCATTTAATTTTAACTTGTCTTTTAAATACTTTAGCTTTAAACACCTATTTATTAAATATATTAATGCAGTATTGATTATGGCCATTTTTCCCAATTATATATTATACTCATCATCATTTAAAATGTCTCTCTCTATATCAGCACAATTTCACATATCAAATATTCATAGATTGCTTTAATTAAACTTTTTGAAATATTACCATAAGCAAAATTAACATCACATATTCAAATATATCTTAAATTTAAAATTTTTAATAGATTAGCACAAAATTAGATGGTGACCCATACAAAGGGCAATATATATATATATATATATATATATATATATATATATATATATATATATATATATATATATATATATATATATATATATATATATATATATATATATATATATATTATACAGATGGAAACATAATGGAGGAAATTAATCATAGAATTAAACTTGGTTGGAGTGCTTTTGGTAGAAATAACTTGATACTAAAAGGAAATATGCCTATGTGTTTGAAAAGGATGGTTTTTAACAAATGTGTTTTACCAGTTCTTACTTATGGATCTGAGACTTGGACACTTAATAGAAGAGCAATACCGTGACTTCAGACCACTCAAAGGAGTATGGAGAGATGTATGTTGGGAGTAACAAGAAGAGATCGAAAACGCAATGTATGGGCAAGACAACAAACAGGTGTTACTGACCTTATTGAAAAAATTAAAAGATTGAAATGGAGTTGGGCTGGACATATTTCTAGAAGAGATGATTATAGATGGACAATTGAAATTTTAAACTGGATTCCAAGAGATTTTAAAAGACCCAGAAAGAGACCACATGTGAGATGGATGGATGAAATAAGAAAATGTGCAGGGGTGTTGTGGAGAAGAGAAGCTAAAGATCGGAGAAGATGGATTAAACTTGGAGAGACCTTCATCCTGCAGTGGATTGATAATGGTTGATGATGATGATGATATATATATATATATATAAATATAAATATATATATATATATGTGTGTGTGTGAAGAATGTTAACTGTATCATTTGCCTTATCTTATTATCTTTTATTGAAAACAGATTGATAAAAACATTTCATTTATCAATTTTAATGTATTGTCAATAGTCTTACAAAGATTATCCTGTATTATATATAGTTTAAATAATATAATATCTTTTAGAATCAACCAACTATATAATTATCCAAATACATCATTTACATTTTGTATTTCAACATAAAAATATTCAAGCCTTCAATTTTATCTTAAAAGTTTCCCTTTTGGAATTATTCAAGATGATTCTGAGAAAAATGGTGTCAAAGTCTGACATTTTCCAGAAATATCAAAGTGTATTCTATGTAAGCAGCAGCAACAGTCCTAGTCATCGTCATCATGATCGTCGTCGTCGTCGTATGTCATGGTGGTGGGGGGCAGCGGGGGCGGAGGTGGTGGTAATATAACAACAACAACAATAATAATAATAATAATAATAATAATAATAATAATAATAATAATAATAATAATAATAATAATAATAATAATAATAATAATAATAATAATAATAATAATAATAATAATACTATTACAGTTGAAATTCTGGGTTGTAACATTTTATTGTACCTAAAAGTAAAAATGTCAGTAACATATTTTTAATCCAGTGTTTAAATTCTTGATAATTTATTTACCTCACAGATTTTTTTATAAATAGCCGAAAAATGAAAAATTATATATACATAAATATTTTGCATCAATTTCTATATAATTAAATTATGGCTTTTCTAATTTATTACTTAAGGCAATTAATGCAAAAATATGTAAATAGAAATGTGTCAAAAATGACATTTTAATTAATAAAAATTAATTAAAATTAATTGGTTACAAATATTCAGTTATAATTTATACCAGTTACTTTATTACCATCAATTAAAAAAAAAACTTAAAGAACTAATTACTAAAATTTACATGTATATATTTTTAAGTTATATATATATTACATTTTAAATGCATTATAATTGTATGTCTGTGTTTTGTACAATAAAGTATATATTTTGCTGTTTTCATATTAAAATGAAATTGTATTTTAAAAATTGCTTCTGTTAGTATTATGTTTAAGTAATATTATATATATAAAAACTATAACTGATATAATAAAAAGAAAGTTTGGTGTTAAATGTTCTCTATGCAATAAGTTCAAGCAAAATGTAAACTTTTAATAATTACCGCATATATGTTTATGTGTGGATGTTTCAATGAGCGTGCAAAATTTTTGGGAATTATTAAGAGAAATAACTTGATAAATAAAACATGCTTCTACAGCAGGAATCTTTTTTTAAAAAGTAGATAAATCATCTCAGTTAATTTAGTTTATTGTTTATTTTTAATTTAACAATATTTTAAAATGTACTTAATATCTTCCAATTAATTATTTTATCCTTTATACTATAAACATGCTGAATTTCATTAGTTGTTTTTTTATATCTTATAGATATACATTTATAAATTACTTATAAATGGACAAAAATTATAAATATTTAATACGCATTTCATGGCAAATGTGCTACAATGATAGTTTAAATGAGCTTGAAATATCTGTTATTATAAAACTTAACTTTAATAATGACATATGAAAATTATATATATATATATATTATTTGAGCTTTGACAGAAGTTAAATAATAAATCAAGTTTGTGCCAAGACATATATATATAGTTTGATTCTGTAATTAATAGGTTTTTATTAGTGATTTATAATGACATAATTTTGCATAAAAAAGTTCCTATATCAATATTTTATTTTATTTGATGTATAGCTATAAAATAATTTTTGACAGCTTAAATTAAGGGTTTATCATGATAACATATATAAATCTTTAAATATCTGGTAATTTAAATGATAAATAATGCATTTTAAGTTAATGGTGCTAATTTAATCATGATTTAAAGATTTAAATGTTTCAAAAAGCTTGTATTAATTTTAAGTTTAAAAAAGGAAGATCAACCCCAATATTTTAGTATGCTAGTACTTAAATTAAAGTTATAATATTTTAATTCATTTTAAGTTTAAGACATAATATTCTAGTTAAATATTTTACATTTATTTGTATAGAAACAATTAATAAGCTAAGACTTAAAGATAGGATTTTTAAAAGTAATAGAAAGATGGATGTTTGCATAAATGGGTGAATAAAAGTTTCAAATTTTAAAATTATTCATTTTTAAAATATTATCAAATGTCTAATTTTAAAAGATAGTTTTAAAATTTATATTCTGAGAAAATTGTCTAAATTTAAACAATTGTAAATAAATATATTAAATATTATTTTTAATAATTGTTTTATTAAAGATGTAATATAAATTTCAATTATGTAATATTTTTATTTTATCCTGGTGCCTGCAAATTTAAATAATTTTTTTTTTCAACCAGGAAGTATTTTAATTTTTTTTAATTGTCTAGACAAATGTTAGATTGGTGTTAAAATATGAATAAATAATTAATTGATTTTACAGGACAACATTCCTGAATTAAAATACATCAGAAATTAGAACTAATCAGGGAAGAGCTTAAAGGTTAAAAGGTTAATTAAAAGGCTTTAAAATGATCACATGACTACCAGTATAACTAGATGGGATTGTCACCTGCTATCAGTCCTCAATCAATTTTAAGTTTATTTTTATTGGTATTTTAAAAACTCCAATTAATTTTTTTTCTTTACACTTTATTACTTTTTGATCTTACGTATGCCAGGCTGAACTACAATATCTAGGCATAATTATCTGAATTGAACCACAAATGAATTGAAATCTTAAGACCTTCCAGCTTTAGTGGAAATATCATTTCATTATTACAATATTTAGAATGTTATTTTTAAAATTTTCCATGCTGGAGAACTTCAACAATTATCATAATTGCCATTATAATAACACAAGAGTTATTGTCAATTACAAGCCATGCAAGAATGTCTGTTTTCATTTTCAATTTTCCACAATATATTTAAATTTCTTAATGGCAATAATGACATTTAAAATATTAATAATTTCCTGATATTTTATTTAAAAATACTCATTTCATATTAAATATTAAGAATTTATTTAATTCTAGTAAAAGACTAAATTTTAATATGATGAGTAGTTTATCAGACATTTATAAAGTTGTTTTAAGACTACAAAAGATAATGTTTAATTTTATCATATTAATAGTATACTTTAGTGAATAATTTATTAGTGCTGTTATTCTAATAAAAGATATATTACTAATTGCAAAATGGCATGAAAAAATTTCCTTATTATGACTATTTTCTTCCCTTGGAAAAAAGAAATTATTTTCAAGGCAGGGTAATAAAAAAATATACTTGCAACAAACTATTTAATAAATATTATGAACAATTTAAAAGTTATTCATTTTATAAAAATGAAATATAAAATATATCTGCAAAAAGACATAATATTTTAATGAATTTAAATGATTTTGTGCATTTTCAATATTTTATAATGACTGCAGTAATATTTAAATCCTGCAAGTTTTGAGCATGACTATGGAGGCCATTGTGGTCATAAAAATTATATTTAGAAATAAGTACTTTTCTCCTGCAAATATTTTACAATGATGGATAAAGAGAATTTAATGGAAGTATTCTCTTGCAAAATATTCTCATTATAACAAATTAAGACAATTTGTTTAATGGATTAATTTTAAAAAAACTTGAATTTAAATACTAATGAATTGATTATTTCAACTTAATAAACAGATATCATAATTTAAATTCATGGATGTATTTTATTACTTTGCTAATATATAATCATCTGACATTTTCATTAAGGAACTGAAAGTGCTTTTATATGTCATAGTTGATAATCTAAATTTTGATATTTTATGGTGAATATATTTGCTGTCCATAAGGCTTTATTTTCTAAATTTACCTACTCATGTTCCAGTGTAATAGTTATGGGGAAAAAATGAAGAAAGCAGAAAGACTTTAATTTATTTATTTGATGGTAAAAGAAAGTTTGAATTTTATTTGTATTTATGTTTTCATATATCATGTTTTATTTGATGTGTATATTATTTTCATAGTATATGCTATATTTTAAAAAAGTAATTTATCATGTTTTTATATTTTAAATAGTGTTTCTCTTTTTATATATGAATTACTTATTATAAGGTATATTGTTTTGATGTAAGCTAAATAAGTAGATGTAAGTTTTTATTATTTATTTTATGGTATTTATTGCCCAATGTTAATAGAGCCATATTTGGCATTAGTTATTATTATTTATCATCTATCACATTTGGTAACTATAGTATTTTTTAGAAATAGAAGCTTTAGTTCTCTTTATTTAGGGATGCTTATTTATGCCAGTATATTTAAAGATTGTAGTGTTACTCTCTTTTGCTAGTTTATTTTAAAAGAGATGGTAGCATTAGTCTCATATTTATTATGTTTCTAGTATAAATATGCTCATAAAAATAGAAGCTTAGGCTCTCTATTTCAAGGCAATTTTTATTTAGTATTTTTTTCATTGATGTGCATTCTCATTATTTTTCTAGACTAATTACACAAAGTCCTAGATCTTTTATAAGCCATCAAAAATATATGCACTTTTATGAACTATGCCATTATATTTTTCATTTTTTCCCTTACTTAATTATTTAAAAATGGATTTTGTTTGTAGTATGTAATATGTTTAATAAAGCATGTGAAATATTTTAACATGGCTTTATCTGGCATTTTATTGGTTTTACCAAGGTATTGAGGAATTCTAGCTCACATCTCTAGCAATCTTGGTTGGCTTAGATTTGAATAATTCATTGTAGATATGTAAGTCCTTTATTTCAGCTTTGTTAATAATGAGGACAAAATATGATAAATAATTAATTTTAAAAGTTTATTACAGGCAGAAATAGACAATATACATATATCTTGTTACTCCTTCATCATTAGATTGGTAAGCTATCATTATTATTGAGTATTTTAAATATTCAAAAAAGTGGCACTACTTATATGAAGGTTATTATCATTTGTATGAATGCATTGATAAGAGAGAACTTTTTAAATAATTAAACAATAGAATGTTTATTTTAATCTGCTGGATTATTTTTCTTTAATCCAATTGAATTTTTTTTATAAAATTATGATGTCAAATTTGTAATCATTCTGTCATAATTTTCCAGGAAATAAAGTTGTGAAAGTCATTAGGTCTGTGAACTCAAATATTTAGTATTTGTAATTTTATATTTGTTTTTCTTTAGAATAAATATTTGTTTTGGTTATTTAAAAACTTTCTCACAGTTGTTTGTTCACATCACTCCACTTATCAACCAGAAATCATTCCACTTGTGAATAAAATTTAAATATTTATAAAATATATATTATTTTAAGAGTATTTGCTAAAAGAGTACATGAACATTGAAACTAATAAAAGTTACTTTATTGAATTAATTAAATATTAAAATTAAATCTGAGAAATATGTATTTTACTTCATAAAGAATTATAATTTGATTTATCACTTTGGATCACTTTAACTAATTTGATTTGCTTATTTGAAGATCATATTTATTACTCTGTGATAAATTTAATTTACAAGAACATAGTTCATATTTAGAAAATGTTTAAGTAGATTTATTCTAGGATATTTAGAATAGCTATTACATCCCTTACCCATTCTTAATATCTGAGTGTAATTCTAAATTATTCATTATCTTATTCAAAAATTAAAATATCATGCTTATGTTATTTAAATTATCAATAGAATTGTTATTCTCATAATTATGATAAGACATTAGCTTAAAGGAAGGGTATGTCTTATTTATTTATTTTCTTAACTAGGATTTCGTTCAATATTAAATAAATCTAAAGAGTCAAACAGAATTTATTTTATAATTTAAATAAGATCATACTACTTTGAGATAGCCTGATTTGTTTTATGAACCATATTATTTAAATTTATTTAGATAAAAAAGAAATTACATTCAAGAGATTCGTCTTAAGTGGCATAGATTTTTTAAAAAAATTATAAATTTTATAAGAATTAAATAATGTTTTATCTGATAAAAGCAATGAGATGCTTAGAAGATGCAAAAAAAGATGTATATAAAAGTAATAGTTGTAGTAGATATTTGTAGAAGAAATTTAAATGTAACCTCAATAGCATATAACAATATTAAGAATCTTTTATCTGTGCTAGAATGAATTGAGATATTAGCGAGTGTGCTTTGTATTTTAATTATATTTTATTATAATGCTTCCCCTATATACCTTTTTACTGTAGCATGTGGCATCTAAATATAAACTGACTGAGATTAGCTATATAGAATGACATTTTAGCCTATAGATTGCCTTTTCATTTCATTCTTTATAGGGTACAATGTGACTAAAACTCACACCAACAATTTGCACAGCTTATTCATCAATTTCTTGATTACAACAATATATATATATAGCAGGTTTTTACGTATATAAAACTTGTTTTTCTTTTTTATAAATGTTCCTTTAAAGTTTTCTTGCAATGATATAGATTGCAGAAACTTTTACTAAAGCTATCTTGTTTGACAGGCTGGGTTTGAAGACATTAACATGTCTAAAAAATTCATGCTTTCAAACTGATAGAAATGTTTTGCATAAATGCTTGGAGTTAGTTTTTAGGTCTAGTTTTATAACTCCTATCCCTTCACTGATGAGAGCAAATCAGCTTGAAATCAGCTGATCTGAGGGTGGAGCAAAATGAAAGAGACAGTGAATATTGACTCTGATGTTTATGTAAACAGAATACGCTTGTTTGGAGGTCTTGGTAAAGCTCCATCTATTGATCATTAATACAAGCGATAGCAGGTTTTTATGTATATAAAACTTGTTTTTCTTTTTCATATTAATTTATCCTGTTAATAGCAAATAAAAATTCCACAGAATGAGAATGTAAATTCACACAAGAAGTCATTAGAATTAGGATTAATCAGAATGAAGGATGAAAGTGTTAAAAAGAATAATACACAACAAAGAACTGGTCTTAAAATATATTTGAAAAATGAACTCTTAGAAATAAATCATAGCTTTATTTCTAGAACCCATAAGAAAATATATCGTTATCATGAAAATGGAGACTGAGGACTTTAACAAGTTGTTCCTTTCAGAAGTAAATGTCAACTAACATGTTTAATGGATACCAGCAAAATCCAATCACTCTCAAGGTTAAGGAGCAGCACTGGCACCATTAGACAGACCTATACATAAATAATGCATAGATTAGCTGAAAGAAAACTTAGCTGCAGATAATCAGAACTTCCACCAAATAAGCCTTTGATATCCCATCCTAAAAATAATAAATATGATTTTACGTGACTTAGATCTAATAACACCAAATATATTAACAAAGACAAATTGTGTAAAAAAAATAATAAATACATATATACTCCTGAAAGTGAAATAAAAGCAAGTAATCAAAATTCTAGTCCTACATGATAGACCAATAATTGCACACCAATTTTGGGCTAAGATTTTTTTTTTGAAAATAAAAAAATCTTTCAAGGGGATGAAGTTAAAAACAAAATAAATGTACCCTAACATTATTACACCAACTACTGACCACACTCACAAAATACTTATCCATCTAGAAAAAGATCAATAGAGGCACAAAATGCTACTAAAGAGTGAAAGATATAATAAAAACAAAACTAAATCGAACCGTCAATTGAGAATTAAAATAAATATATTTATTTTAATCTCTTAAGTGGGGGAGGAGGAATGTAACATACATTTAAATTGACCACACAACTATTACCACCAACAGTCATCAAAAACATATTATTAATTACATATTAATAAGTTTTAAGTAAAATTGTCAGTTAACATTATATTATTGACAATATTTAGATGTATACTAAACCCTCAAATCTCAAAAAACAAATGAAAGAAATCATTAATGTTAAACTTTTCTTTGTTTCTTAATCCAGCATAAAATTCTATAAAGGTCAAAATGATGTCAACAATGAAAATAAAACTGGAAATTTGAAACTCACAAATCAAGCCTAAAACAATATAGAACACTTACATTCTCTTTATGAGAAAAGGAAAGCAAATAAATTACATTGTCAAGAAAAGTTACTTGATAAAATCTTAAAATCAATTTATTTGTCATATTAACTGTCCTCCATATTAAACTTCATAAGCTACTACAATTGCAATTTGAAAAAATTGATTAAATAGCCCACCTTAATCCCATAAAGATTATATTTTTAACCCAAATTATAAGCTAGAAAATAATAAATTTTGTGGGGCTAAGAAGTGATAAAACATCATGAACAATATACAACTAAGAGTTTTTGATATGATTATCATTTAAAATTAATATCCATGACGATCATCCTAATAAAAGATCTACAAAGTGCCACAATCAAGTAAAGAAATTATCTCAGCACAGAATAAATCATTAATAAAACAGTCTGAGCCACCAACATGTCCAATGGACTATTATCCAGTTCATGCAAAGGAACTTTCCTAAAAGCAATAATACTCAGACATTGAACTGTGGCTAGACTATACTGGATTAATATCCCAAATTATATTTTTATGTACTTTTATTCTTATTTCACTTGTTAACTTGGTTTCTTTCTTTTGAAACAGAGAGTCAATCCATCCAACTGTCATTTATTCTAGAAAAAGGAGAATCATCAATTCTATTTTTTTATTTTTCATTTAATAATAAAATTTAGGTGCAAACTCCCAAATTTGCTTGCCAATTGATACATTAGTCTACTGACTTGAAAAGTGAGACTTTACTCTTATTCAGTATTAAGCAATCACACTTTCACAGTTACAATATTTGTTATGTTCAATGTGTGTGCTCAATTAACTTAATTGTTAATTATTTGTTATTCAGAATATATGACTAACCTCTTGAATAATTGTTCTGTTTTATCACAGATCTATATGACACCAGAATAGGAGGGGGCTCAGAATCTATAACCAACTATCAAAAGATCACAAAATATAGACAGACAGAATAGAAATTAATGACAAAATGATTTCATGGAATTTTAGTCCACAAAGAGTTAATTGTTAAAATATGTTTTTAAAATTGTCTTTCATGTAATTTGAGATTGTTAAATTGGAATTGGGAATGACCATCCTTCATAGAGATCAAAGGTATGGGTTACTAAATAGTTAATAAATATGAATGAAGGATGATCATGCCTATATAATCATTAAATGTTGAATACATATCCCACTTTGTTATAAAAATATTATGAACAACAATCGTCATCAAAATTAATTTGTTAAATATTAAATATTAAATTAAATTATTTGTCTGTTGTTTGATTTTTCTATTTTACAATTAATCACACTATACACCTATCCATTGCACACAGCAAATATGGAGTAATCATAGTTTGAAATGGAGTACATGTACATTCTCCCTGAGTTTGAACTCTATGTCATAATGAGGATCAAGAAGAGATGAACTAATGGAAGTTATATAAGTGTGAATTCCATCCCACCCAATCAGTAATCATCATGGGACATCTTTATAAAATTTAGGTAAATCATCAAATATCTGACTTACTTTATCAACATTAATACCCTACCTTGAAGACCCAATGTGTGGGCATAGTTAAATGCACCTCTCCATGAGAATGGTTCATTCATTACATATGCTGCTCAAATCTGTGGGCCTCTTAAATAAGTGCAAGGCAGTATAAATTTCACCCCATCACATATGGCATGATCAATTGTGGGACATGATTACATATGGCTTCCAATGATTGGGCTATTTTGTTCTCCTATTGTGCATCTCTAATCCATTACATACAAATGACCTGTTATTATTTATATATATATATATATATATCAACAGATGGTGTTCTACCAAAAACACCGTCAAGTGTATGTTTACATAAACGTCAGAGCATGCATTCACTACCTCTAACTTTAATTCCACTTTCAGATCATGATTTCAAGCTATTTGCTATCATCAGTGAAAGACAGGAATTTTAGAAACTAGATCTAAACACAAACTCTGAGCATTTTATGAAACAGTTTCTATTCAGCTTGCAAGCGTGAATCTTTTAGACACGTAACGTCTTCAAACTCAGCATAGCAAGCCAGATAGCTACATGGGTCTGATCTCAGTTCAGCATCACCACATAGTAGAAGCCTCTGCAATATATATCATTGCTAGAAAGACCTCAAAGGTACATTTATGAAAAACAAAAAACAAGTTAAAAACTTGCTAACGCTTGTATTTATGTCAACAGATGGCATTCTACCAAAAACACCGTCAAGCGTATGTTTACATATATATATAAAATCAAAAATTACTCCCATATCCCAACTAAATCAGATAGCTAAATAAATAAACTTTAAAATACAATGAATAGTTTCACTGCTGTAAGCAGACCTCAAATGTAAAGAACTAAAACATAAATTTATATCACTTATTACCCACAATTCTCATTTAATCCCACACACTCTTAATATTAAAAGAACTGTTAAACAAGTAAATTGCTACTAAATCCTACACTTTTAATAATAAAGATTTTTTAATTCTGCTTAATTTCATTTATTTCAAAACAGACAACCTTAGCTTCATCAAAACTAATAGTGTGGCCTCTATCACTTTCATGGGTATATAAAACAGAACTGAGATATTTATTTCTAACCCTACTTTTATGTATTTTTATTCTTTCAAGTAAACTCAAACTATTATGACCTGTATATTTTTCTTATAAAAACATGAAAGTATTGGAAATTGTGGGTAATATGTTATATAAATTTGTTGTTGTTTTAGTCCTTTACACTTTAGAAGTCTCCTTGTAGCACAGAAATGATTGTGTTTTAGAGTTTATTTCTTTGGCTAAAATAATTTAGTTTTGAATTGGAAGTATTTTTTTTTATTTTAATGACTAGTTTAGCTTTAGACTTTTCATGTTTATATATGTACATTGTACCCTTTTGGTTAGGTTCAAATAGATTCACTGAGTCAATTTAAAAAATAAATTAAATTAAGGATACATTTTTAATGGTATGACTGCTGTATAATGTTGGTAATGTTTTAAAATGCTTTGTTGAAGTAACATGAAAGTAGTAAATACATAAAAACTATATTAATATGTTAGAATAATAAAGTAAAGCTAAAAATTATATTTTTTATATCATTGGGAAACCTGGCCATAGTCAAATAATATATTAAAAGTCTTCTTAACATGTGCTTAAAAGCTAATCTTAAAATAATGACTTAAAATTAAATAAACTAGGGTATTTTAAAATGAAAATTATATTTAATATTTATGTTATAAATTATTTATTTAAAATATAATATTTTGTAATGGACAAATGTGATTAATTTAATAGTATCAAAATTATTATCCAAAATTCTATTATTACATTATTATTCTTTAATATCATACTCTTGTAATTAAATATTCATTTCTGTTATCAGACAATAATTATAAAAAAATTGTTACATTCTGTCTGGTTTTTGAAAGTTGTGTGAGACAAGTACTCATACTTTTGTGTTTACAATATATTTATAAAAATAGTTTCAAAATTGCTTTAGAATTGTGCTAAAAATTGAAACATTTGTTTGTCACAAGATAAAAGTAATTTCTGCATATTTAATTGGGTTGTTTTAAAACAAATGTGTAGTTAATAAAGTTAAATTTTAAAAATAGATAAATTGCAAATAAATATTGGATAAATTACTAAAGTATTATTTTAAAAATGTTTCTTTGTTTAAAGAAAGGTATAAAATTAATTTAGATTTAAATAATATATTTAATGAGTCATGATTTTTATTTTTAATTGTACAATCTTGACCGATATGTAAATTAGATCACCAGTTAAAGATGTAATAGCCAATTAAATCAATAGTTCAATTTACTATAAAAAGTAGATGTTCATATGTTTGTGTGTGTTTTAATAACTTAATTGTGTGCTTTTAATAACTTAATTAGGTGCTTTTAATAACTTATATAGGTACTTAGTAATGAATTAACTCAATATTTTTTTTTAATACCCAAGTATTGCTTAGTTTATTACTTGGAATAATTATTTTAAAAGAGTATTAAAAAGATTCTAAAATTATTAAGCTAAAATCAAGCATTGTTAAAGCAATAAGATTCCCTATAAAGTATTTCTATTAAAACTTGAACCAGCTTTATGGTAGCCATGAAATTCATACCAAAAATGAGAGTATATTTGAGGAAAGTAAGGATGGAGATACAGATACCAAATGAAAATATAATTCTAGAAATATTATTGGAAAAAAATATATCATTATTTATTTTGGTATTTTGGACATTGTCAAGGAAATTGAACAGAAAAGTTCGTCAAAAATTTAGTTTAAATGCATTATATCATATAAAAAAATATCCATATCGGTAAAGCAAAAGCTATATGATAAAACTTTAACTTTTAATATTTTAAGAGGAATGTTTTTAAAAAGAGTTGCAAAAAATATTTTAAAGAAATATTTTTTTAAAAAAAAGTTTATTATGAACTTTTCCTTTAAATGATAAAGATATAAAAACTGATAGTACTGCAAATATATATTACATGACAAGTCGTTATTGTTTTTTTTTTAAAAAAAGACCGCATTTATTTAATAATGAAAAAAACCGATTTTGAAAAATTATTATTTGGAAAAAAATACCTGGGTAATTAAAATTATCCTGACAAGTTAACTTTATAATGTCTTTATTAAATTATGAAATGCTAATTTTAATAGAATATAAGTGTGTATTTTCTGTACAAATACATATGAATCCATATAGCTATAAGGGATGCATTGAAAGGCCCATGTAGGATCTTAATGAATGGGAAACTCTGGAGGATTATTTTATAATGTCCGAAAGTGATGTAACACTTAAATAATCATTGTCCTTAAAGCTATAGACAATTGACTATAATTTTTATGAACTTTCATCAAAGGATTAATGATTATTTTTCTTAATAATTTCAGATTTAAAAGTCGATGTCATTTCATTATTTTTTCAATTGTGAGTTAACTATACTGCATGCTCAAGGGAAAAAGATTTCTGTGTTTTGTTATCAAGTGTTGAACAGAAGCATTGTCTTAATAATTGTGCCAGGGAGGAGAAAAGTTTTTGTTCTAAAACGTTAGACAATAGTTGTCTCAACAAACAATTGGAAAAAAAAAGAAAAGCGTCTATGAAAGAGTTCTAATGAAGAAATATTAAAAGAAAGAAAAGAACATTTTTTTAATTTACTTTATAGCAGATTGGAGTATTTCGTAAATATAGTCTTAATTATCTTTTTGCTCACTAATAATAGTATTAAGTTTTTTTTTTCCTTATTATTGTTAGGCAGGAAAATTACATATAAAAAATCTATTAATCTAACATAATTAATATTGTAAGAAATATTTAATTTTTTGTACAGTTTTTTATAAATATTTTTCTAAGTATGATAGTTCTTGCTGAGTAAATGCTATTATTATTTAATATGTTTCTTTTATGAAATATGGACAAAAGAACGTCTAATAGTGACCAACTACCAATTTGTCACTATGGGTAACTTTGTAAAATATATTATTTTTTAGATGATGTATATTTTTTTAGATTGCTTGAAAAATTTTATAGTATTACCTTATCATATGAATGTATAAGTATGTGTGTGCGCATTAAATACACATAGAACTTATTATTGTTATTCTAGAAATATGAGCTAGAATTTTTTTTTTTTAAAAAAGATATGCATACTTTACTTTTATATTACTAATGTAATATGACATAATGATACATATAATTTATATGATTCTTTAGTGGAGGAACCCTATTATTTTTTTAATGTTTTAAAGTATTGATTTAACACTTTCATGGACCATTTTTATTACTGGACAAGTGAAGTAAAACTCTGAAACTTTTAATTGGTTTTAATTGGTCAAGTGACAAACTCTTTGATAGAAATATTTTCATCTTTTAATATATATTAATTTTAGTTTCATTTTCAAAAAGTATATTAATTATTTGTAATGTTAGGAAAGTAAATGAAAGTTATTTCAAAAATATATTTTTATTTGTATTTTATAGAAATATTCAAAAGTGGAAAAATCAAAGAAAACATTATGAGCAAATTACAAGCGATGTAAATGTCATTTAAATCGCTCCCAGATTTGCCGTTACAAATTTTTTAAGAATTTTTTAGGAAAAATCTTAACATTTTTCTCAAAAAATTATATTTTCAGCATATTATTAAAAAAATACACCAAAAATACATTATAATATTTAAATGAATGCCAGAAAAATATTCTAAAACGTTAATCTTTGTTTGAAATTCAAATAAACAGCTTTGAGCAACCTAAACTCTTGACAAGATGTCAAAAATTGGTGCTACGGCTGGTTTCTTTTTCAATTTACAATCGTGTAAAGTATACAATTTTTTAATAAAACCTTACTACTTTTGTAAAATAACTATATTTTTATTAAATTTTATGAAAATTATTTATTATATGTATGAAAAATAATAAAAAAAAACACTCTAAAACATATATTTCATTTTCAGCGATGAAAAAATATTTATCAAAATCATCAGCCAATAAAAATTGAGAATATATTGAGAATAGATTATCCAACCAATCAGAACTGGCCTTCTTCTTTTGTAAACTTTAAACACTCCTAGTATTGATTATTTACTTGTAAAATAATTCAAGAGAGGGCAGCATCTTACAGGCTTTGCTCTAAGCTCAAAATCGAGTGTAAATTTATCATTGTAGCTCATAAAATGGTTGAGTTAGGGCAATCTAAAGGTGATAATGCAAATTCATGTTTCGGGCTAAGAAAGTGTTAATACATAAATACAAAATCATTTGTATTTCTATTGCTGAATTTTGGAAGTGAATAAACCTTTTCTTGTTTAGTAGTTTTAGATTAGTGAAGTCATACGTGAATGTTATTTATTGTTTTAGAATAATGTTGGATAATTTTGTGATAGAGATTGATAAATCTATTATGAAATTTTTAAGTGATAGTGACTTTGGGATTATGAAAAGAAACCAATGAAATGCTTATATGTAGGATTTATGAGGAATAGAAAGTAATTTTTATTATTATCTTAGTAGTTTATGTAGGTACAGATAACATAGCCCTGTGATTTGTATATTTTCCATGGGCAATGTTTTTCTTAGTATTGGATATTTTAATGTTTGAAGGAGCTGAATAAATAGCCTGGACATTATTTTATATTGGAGGTCATTAGACATAGAAATCATGTCTTTTCATATACACTGTTGCCATGCTGATTATCCCATATATTTTTATACTATTGAGTCGATACTCTAGTTAGTTGTTCTTCATGTCTATGCATCGAATCACTATCTTAATTTCAAAAGTTATTGCATCATACAGAATTGTATTTATGAAGAAAAATAGTAAATAAGTTTGGGAATTGTAGAATCATTATTTTTGAAAGAGGATAAGAAAGGTTTTTCTTACTTTGGTTTATGTTGAGATCAAATACAAATGAGATTGGAAGTAAACTCAAACTATAAGGATAAAGAATCATAAATATTTCCATATTTTATTAAATTATTTTTAAAAATATATATAAGTGATAATAAAATTATTCATGAGATTTTTGAATATTTTGTTATACATGGTAATGCATACTTTTAAGAAATAGAACACCCAAAAGAAACGACATAAAATAGAATGAGTACTTATATTTTGTGAATATTATTTTATTTAGAACATGCATAAAACACACACATTGAGATTTTTTATTGGGGTAATGCTAAGAAAGGTGTATAAAAGTATGTCAATCATATTATTTTATTTAAGTCCATTTATTTATTTAACATACCAAAATAAATATTTTTTAATACCATCAGCACTATCATAGTAGAAATTTGTTTAATTTATTACAAAATCTATGAACATGTATTGAAAATAAATGTTATTTCAGTAATGTATAATTTCATATTTTAGTGTATGCTTACAGAAAGCATATGTTTAATACATGTCAATTAATAGATACTCTATTTAACTATAATTCTATTTGTAATTAGTAATAGTATTATTATTATTGTAAATAAATGTGCAAAGTTATAAGTCGGAGTAAAGGCTTATTTAGTTGTTGATTTTATTTTATTTTTATTTTAAAATGAGGAAGTATGTAATTTATCTAAGATGTAACTGTAAATATTGTATATAGTTTTTTTTGTTTAAAGTCTATAATAAAGTTTGTTAAACTTGTTTTAATAATTATATTTATAAAGTGCATATTCGTTATTTAACTGTGTTGTATTGATTATTCACATTACAAATACATGATCATCAGATATTAAACCAAAACATAATTTTTGCACAGTACAAGTATAATCATTTACTTAAGAAATTACAGTGCTTCATAATATAATTTATTTAAGAAATTTCATTTTACATTATTATTATCATTATGGTCATAATTAATTATATAATTTATTGCATAGAATTATAATGTTATTTGCTGCCACATATTCTCAGATTATACCACAAATTCTATTTAAGATGCCACATGAAAACGAAAGATTATATTCTATTACTTATTATTATTATTATTATTGATAGTTATCATAACATAGTACAGTCAATCAGATTGCTAATTATACATTGAGCAGTAGCAGTAGCAGTAGTAGTAGTAGTAGTAGTAGTAGTAGTAGTAGTAGTAGCAGCAGCAGCAGCAGCAGCAGTAGTAGTAGTAGTTAGGTGTAGTTGAAGGTGATACAAAATCCCTTATCATACTTGACTACAGAAAATTCAAAATTGGTTAGAGTTAGTTTAAGGAATCTGAGATTATTACAGTTATATTGTTTTAATAAAGAGATTAGAAATTATTTAGTAACATTATATTAAATTGATTATTATTTTAAAGTCGTAAGAATGCTATGAATTAATTATTATTTGAAATAATAGGGGGGATAGTATTCTTATGCCATTGAGATGGTATCTTGTGTGATATTGGCTCAATGTAATTATTTACTGCTTGTACTTCACTTTATTGTCTCATGATTTATTAAAATATTTTATTTATTTAATTTTATAAAGCCGGGCCATTTATTATTTTCTTAATTAGTTAGAGTTAATTTAATAGTAGGCAGTATCATAGGATATTTGTATTATTGATTATATGTATTTTAGCAGAGCATAATCATTTTATCTAAGCTAGTCTTATTTTCCTATTATTATATTTCCAGAAAGTGAGGGTACAATGTTAATTTTTAAGTAATTGTCAAAGAAGTGAACAAGTTCCTAATGGTTATAAATTCTCCTTTCATAAGCAGATGAAACAAATTGATAAAATTTCAAATAAGTCAAGTCTTGATATTTTAACAGATTTTATGAAAAATAGAAGGAAAAAGTTATATTTTTTAGATAAAAAAATACTACAACTCCATCTTTCATTAAATAAAACTATTCATCCAATATTGTGGTCAATTTGTGATAAAGATAGCTGATTTTAGAGCCACTAAAGAAAAGAAACTTAAATGTAGAAGGAAAAAAAATAAATTCAACAAATTGTTAAAAAAAGAAATAAGAAAGGCTAACATTATCTTTGACTGGAAAAATAAATTTACAAGCTTTCAAAAATTTATCATATCAAAAATTATTAGATAGTGAGCTAAAAGTTCTCAATAAAGGTTTTAATTTTGCAATTTCATCATCAACATTACCGTTTGAGAATATTATTTATAATGTGGAAAACACTGGAGGCTGACATAATGAGAGGGAAAATATACACTATCCTAAATAAAGCAAAACCACCTAAAAATAATGTATCTGTTGATGAAAAAAACCTTTGTTTAAATTAAAAATGATAAACAGATTACTATTCTTCTACCAGATAAGGGTAATACTAGTGATTATTACAAAAAAATGTAGAATTTATTAAATGATAAATAACATTTATGGAAAAAGTTAGAGATCCACCTAGAGAAAAATATTTTTATCAAAAGTTATACTGTTTGCCAAAAATCCACAAATCAAAAATATTCTATTTAGAACGATTACACGTGCAGTCAGTTCACCAACACAGTCACTAGTCATTTTCTATCTTTTTTTCTACAGCTACATTTAAAGGAAATGTCATCTTATGTTACAAATGCAAATCATTTTCTTGAGCTTATCCAAGATATTAAATTAACCAAAAATGATATTTTGGTAAGTTTTGATATTGTTTCATTTTTTACTAGGGTATCTCTCAAGGAAGCTATTGACATTTTGAAAATAATCAATTGCTTGATTTTGTTGTGAATTTGATTGAACACTGCTTATTAAATAAATACCTTTGTTGTTTTTGATGATCAGATGTATAAACAAACATCAGGTTTATGTATGAGTTCACCAATTTCTCCCGCATTGACTTCTATTTTTATTAGAAATGGAAAAAGAAATGTTTAATATCAGCAGTTAAAAAAACATATGTATGGCTGGGGTATGTTGATCAGACCTTTATTATTTGGCCATGGTAAACATGCTCTTGATTAATTTTTAATTTTCTTAAATTCTTTTCACAAACAACATCAAATTTACTATGGAAGTAGAAAATAATAACCAACTTCCATCTTAGATGTTTTAATTGAAAGAAAGCATGCCTATTTATCCCATGGTATATATAATAATCAAACACACACTGAGAGATATTTACATTTTCTTCTTGTCACCATCCACAAATTATTTTCAATGGCAAAGAGATTGTTAGATAGAACTAAGAAACTTTCTGATGACAGTCATTTTCACAAGATATTTTATGCTACAAAAAAATGCTTCTTCATAATGGTTGTGATCACAGGACTATTAATAGGGCTCATTTATATAATAAGAAAAAGATTTTGATGCTTCAAAATTAAGACTGTTCTGCCATATAAAGAAGGGATTAATTGATAAAATTGGTAATGTTTTTAAAAAAAATAATATTCACACAATTTATATTACATTTAAAAAAATCAATGAACTATTTCCATGCCCTAAAGATGAAATTCCTTTGGAGTATCATGGTGTATATGAAATTTCCTGTGGAGCTCATTTACATTCATATATTGGACAAACAAATCATAGAATTAATTTAAGAAAGGAAGAACACATTTTGGCAGATAGAAAAAAATCTAATTCATCAGTCATTTATTCATACCTTAATTAAGCTAACAATGACATCAATTTTAATAAAACCCATATACAGGAAAAAATTGAACAATATGACCAGAGACTGCTAAAAGAAGCTATAGAGATTTTAAAAGGTCTAAGAGCATAATTGAAAAATATGAATAAAAGAAAATTAACAATATTTCGAAAAAGATATTGGAGGCTAAAATATTTTTTAATCCTTCTCAACCAATAGAATATGTGAATGAAAAGAAAATAAAAAAGGAAAAAAAATTATGATTTTAAATCTCATCATACATATTCTTACGACTTCAGAAAGAAGAAGTACTGAGGAAAGTACTTGTTATTGTACTGAAACATCAGCTATTTAGCTTTTATATTTTTACTATATGGAAAGTCCTGGAAATAATACTATGAATTCATCATTTATCTGTGAAAATATTAAAATTAGTACATATAATAACAATAAAAATAATAAATCTAATGGTAATTAACTATTATGCATGGTCTTTCAATCCACAGAAGTACTTTTAGTTAAGCAATTAACCGAAAATATTTCTGCAGATTGAAATACTATATTTAATAGTTAATTGTCATATATATATATTACTTTTATTGTTATTAAAATAGTTTTTTAATAAATGGACATTACATTTGTATTATATATACGGTAGTATAAAATTAAAATAAATATTAAATTTACCATAATTTTGGATGCCAAATTGTAATAGT
Source organism: Epiperipatus broadwayi (assembly GCA_028023455.1). Taxonomy (NCBI): domain Eukaryota; kingdom Metazoa; phylum Onychophora; class Udeonychophora; order Euonychophora; family Peripatidae; genus Epiperipatus; species Epiperipatus broadwayi. The sequence continues at coordinate 91,663 of JAQFVV010013028.1, read as the reverse complement.
ATAAAAAAAAATCAGTAAATTAAACAAATTAATTTGTCTAATAAGCTGGATGCCAAAAATATAATAGAATAAGTAATTATCTTATCATATCCAGATAGTGATTAACAAAACATTAACTTAATTTTTATTAATTATTTAGTCACTATAATGGTAAAATATAACTGATGAACTGTTCTCAGGTTAATTATTATCCTCCCTCATAATACAACACCAAAATATAATAATATAAATTAATTAATTAATAAAAGTTAATCAAACCTCACATTTATGAGTGCCAAATGTAACATTTCTTATCCATGACAAAATGTCTTAGACTCTACTTGGACTGGAAAATATAATGTTCATAAAATAAACAAAACATGTAAAATATTTATTTAAAATTCTGGCCAGCTAATAATATAATATGTGAATAATAATTTTAAAAATTACACATAGAAACTTTCACAGTTTGTCTAAATGCAGAGTATAATAATTAAATGACTAATAATCATGGAAAAACAATATAATTAATAATATAAAAATTTATTATTATAATAGTAACTATAAAAAAATATATAAAAGTATGCAGCAAATAAAATATTCTTTGTCAAGTAATTTAAACCAGAATTAATTACCATTTAACTATTATATGCCTGTCAAGTGTTGTGAATGACATAAATAAGACAATGTCTGGGGGGAACATCCGTGCATTTTGAAGACCCACATTTTAATGATCAGTTTACAGGCTCTCTGAGTCTTCAATTTAAGTCCCCTGGGTCTATAAAAGATAGAATCAACTATGAGAACTTTCAGTTATCCAAGCTAATTAAAGGTCTTACTGGAGATCAGATGGCGGATGGCCCTGCAGAAGTTGAGGTTGATGGCAGCCCTATGACTTCAACTAGTTAATCAGACATCATTAACTCCAGTCTGCCTATTCCCCCTTTCTGTAAGCACAAAAAAGATCTAGGAAGTCTAAGTCTAGGTCTTCTCAGTCTAACTCCTCCTCTACTGAAGATGATGTAATTACAGAAGATCTTGTGAATCTTTATGATCATCTTGGTGTTATCCCTTCCTCGCATCCATCTAAATCCCTGCTTCCTTTAATTTTGATACATAACCTTAGTCTGCCAATTTCTGCAGTTCCTGTGTGGGGGGTTATGATTTTGAACTGGTTGTGCAATTAGATTAATTCAGTTCCACTTTTGCCTTTATCAAAGTTGACTTTTGTCTAGTTCCAGAGGCAGATGTTTCCACCGTCAGCAATGATCTGGTCTCTGGTGGCCTTGATCATGTGGAAGATGCCACTCCTGTCTATAGGGATCTGAACAAGGTTAATAATGGTTAACATTGTATCAGTTAACATCCAAGGCTTGAATTCTTGTGACAGAGCATATGCCTTATCATATTGGGTTTTATCATCAGGCCATAAAAATTTTGTCTCAGTGAGACAAAACTGCATGTGCAGTCTAACTCCCATATAATAAACATGATGGACAGTTCCGGATACTTTCACTATTCTTTCTCAAATGCAGCCTCAAGAGGGATGATGATCATTATCAACAAAAATTCGCAATCACATTATTCAAAATTGTGTTTATTGATTCAAACTGCTTGCTTTCAATTATCCAACACCATGGATGGGTTCTTAATATGGTAAATGTGTATCTAGCTAAATCATCAGATATTGTTGCCAGAGTGATTAATTTGATTAATTGTGTGCTTAGGACAATCCCATATAAAACTGTAATTATTGGAAACTTTAATCCACATGTATCAATCCTTTCAATCAAAGTATATTCCACATATAAATCAACCTTTAATTAGTGGGAGATATTTCTTTGCTGATGATGCATTTTCATTTTACACTAAATCATCCCGATCCCTGATTGACCTCGTATTTTTCTCTCCTTCCCTAACTTCATCAATGGAAGCACATTTATGGCCCACAATGTTTTCTGACCATTATGTGCTGGAAGTAAAAATCATCCCTAAAGATGTCATCCAACCATTGGTTGAAATGTTACAGACAACACATATGTTGACAAAGGCCAATGTTACAATTCAATTGGTTTTGGAAGCTTACATCAATTTCCACAGAGAAAGACTATTAACCCTTTCTGCGGAAAAAACTTGGAAGATTTTTATGAAGTCCCTAAGTAAGTTGATTGATTGTTGTACCATTAAATCTAAGAGTCTGGTCTGTCTATTTGGAAAGCTGGACTCTATTGCCTATGAACTTAAAAATCTGCCAATATGAAGGTCAAAACATTCCTAGCATTATGGTTTTGAAGTCAAAGTGCAAATCTATACAAAAGGCCATTGTTGGTACCTCTCGATTAAGAGGCATTTCAATACCTACATCATCAATATTGCTAAGCCAGGGGCTACCTTAGGTGGGCTCTTGGGTCCAGAAAAAGGATCTGAGGCACCATAGTCAATTGAGGTGCAGGGTAATGACTACTCTGGTTCTTCCATGTTCACCAGGATTTGGGAGTTTTATGCCAACAAGTTCCAGCCGCTTGGCATTTCACATTCCCATAAAACTTTCGTATCTGGGGATTCTGACTAGCATAGAATCACTGAGGCCAGAATTATTTTTAAAAATGAATTCATTTCCTGACAGGACACATCCAGGCCTGCATGTGATTCCCAAATTCCTGTTGCTTCATCTACATTCATTTACAATTCCTATTGTTAAAAAATGATTGACTTCTTGGCTGGTGGCAGCTGAGAAATCGCTGAGATTTGCCTGATTGCCATGGTCGCTCTTATTAAGAAACTTGAGGAGCCACATGAGTTGAAAAATCTCTGGCCAATTTCCATGTTCCCGCTGCTGATAAAGACGATTGAAGGCCTCATTAAAGAGGATATCCAAGGAAATATCATTGGAAAGTTATAGTCTTATCAGTTTGCAAAGAAGGTGAGCTTGCCTATCAATGCCTTCAGTCAATTTTGCCTCCTGGTTAATCATGTTCACATGAAAAGGATGTCCCAGCTAGTTGCAATTCAACTCAACTTTGCCGAAGTCTTTGATTGTGTCAGGATTGATGTGCTTCATAGTGTACTGGAGGAATTCCGTCAGCATACCTTCAGATGATTGCCAATCTACATACAATTATATAAATATATATGTATATAATAGATTAATGTTAGTATTTACTTATATCAAAATTTGTTTAAAACTCTGTGATAATACAGAAATGTGCTTTTTTCCTTAATTTACCAATGATAAGCAAACATAACCATTCTATCATATGTTAGTAAAATGGTGAAAAGTAAGTAGTATTTTCATATTTATTTTCATTTCAGTGAATATATGCTCATCTGAAAAGTTACGTATTATTATCATTATTATAAAATGGATGGGTGGCAATCTTCCCTTGACAATCTTCCCTTGACCAAGTGATGTCTGACTTCAACTTGATGAATTCCTAGATAATGACAGAAAATTCTAAAAATACACATTAAGGCTTTTAACATGTACTCTGAAGATTGAACTACTCTGCTTATCATTGATATAATTATACTTCAAGGGATTCATTATTCTTCTAATAATGCACATTATCTTATAATTCTTGAATTAAAGTCCACTCTAAGTCTATTAAATCTACTTAATCAGATACTTTTATGGAAATTAATTCCAATGTTATTGGAACCTCAAATCAGACAAATCAAACACAAATTTGGATAGATTATTTTATGTACGTAATATTTGTAAACATCCTAATACAAATTAATTATGCTTCTTCTTCTAGATCTTCCAATCTCTCTATATTTATAGAAAATTTAACATAAACTTTAGGGAATTGCAAATGAGAATAAAGAAAGTTGTCAACTTTTAGAATGGACAGATTTAAATGAGATGTGTTTACATTATGATGCAAACAAGTAACTTTCTGACCATCAAATGAAGAACAGAAACTATTCCTGGTTTGTTTTGCTTTGACAAGAAATGGTTTGTAATTTCTTCCTGATCTGCTGATATTGGATTGAAATCCATATATCTATAGTTGAATGTTATTTTGTTCTGACAGAGAGTATAAGAAAACTAACTGGAGTCAATATAATGGATATTTTGAGAAAGATATTAATAAAAATTTCTCCAGTTCATTCTTTCTATGAAAAAATTAATGAATTCTAAACAATAACTGTCAATGAATAACACATGCATATTGTAAGCAATTCATCCTAGGATAAAGGAAAAGTGATAAAGCTTTTTATAACCAATTTTTCTCTATCAAATATTTAGAAATTGCTGACAAAAAATGAAGTCATTGGCTAATACTGCAAAAAAGTGGAAAAAGGCAATGTATAACCAGAACATTATATATCTAATTGTGTCTGGTTACTTTTAAATAAGCTTGGTGGTTATAATAATTCCATTAAAAAAATTACTATTGTCATTGATAATGAGAATGCCAATCTTCTATATCAGACTTCTAAACTGAAGATTATTACAATGAGAAAAAGATATTAGTTCCTTTTTCACAAGGTAATGCTGATAAGCATACTTGGCAATAAAATCATTCATATGAAAACAATTCAAAAGTGTGGTGTAAAAACAATGTATCTGTCTTAAAATCACATAATGCCAGACATAAACAAATACATATTTGTCCAATTTCATTACTATATGTATCATTATAGTCATGTTAACAAGAATTTTGCCTTAGTTGAGAGCTATCTAGCTACAGTGCAGGTAGGATGTAGGTCAGGAAAAAGCAGTGATGAACAAATTTTGTCTTTCATAACTCACACTGGAATATCAAAATAAAGTTAACATTGATGTAAATTTATGATTCCATTTGCAAAAAAAAAAAAGATCTTCCAGTTCTAAAACTTTTATATACTAGATAATGACTCATTCACATATCAAAATCCTTCCCAATAAAAAAATTCAAATGACCCAAAAAGATAATTATAGTAGATAATTTTTTTTTAGAAAACAATGTACTTTAGAATATAGTTCACTCATCTATTTTATTTAATATATAGATAAGTGATCTTTAAGAAATAGAAAGAGATCATTTATCTACACTGTTGACCTTTGTTTTAATTTTACAAAAGTATTCTTTCATAAAATAGGAAAATTTCTTAGTAACAATACAAATAGATTAAAAAAACCTTTTTCAAAGGCAGACATTTTATTCTTATTCCAACAAAAATTGTATAATTAATTTATCCTCTAAATCTGAATATAACTTTTAGTAATAACAGACTGAAATACAATCTTAATCCACACTAATTAGAAGCAACCTTAAAGTCTGCCTCATTTATATAAACATAGATATAAATTTATTCTTGGAAGACTAGCCAATATTAATTGGGATTGTTATGCAAGCTCTAAATAGCTAGCTTCTTTAGCACCAAAATATATTGTTGATACATACTATGTTCTGCATTGAAAAAAAAGCCTCCATATGAAAATGTAATGTCTTAGTGACTTCTTGTGATTATCACATATTCCTACACTAAATACCAAAAAAAAAAAAAAATTACCTTATACAAAATTATTTAATTAATAATTATATGAAAAAAACAACATAATGGATTAAATTTCTCTCCATTTTAAGATGATTATCTAAAACTATTATGTAATGAGATGACCCATTTTATCACTTAAGATGCATCTAAAATCAAGATACTCTTTCAGCATGTCCAATCAAAAATTATGAATACCCTTATTTTTCCAGATCCATTAGATATTCATAAATATAACTGAAACTTGATAGATTCAGAACAACTCATGAGAATTGTGGTCATCTCCAACATAATAAGAATTTACCAACCACTTATTCATGTAGATGTGAACAAATAAAAACCATGAACGATATAATTAATGACTGCTGCACATATAGATATAGTATAGAATTAAAATCTATTTTGTGATTGGAACTTTAAAAAACATCCATATGATAAACAAGTAAGATAATTTTTATTATATTGTATTATATTTTGTATTGGACTTATAAAATTCAATACAGTAAACTAATGAGTAACTGCTTGTTAATTTTTATTTTTGCATTTATGAAATAACATAGTTGAATATAAAAACAAATCAATCAACTGTAGTATGTACTTGTCAGCTATTAATGATAGACACATTTTTTTTTATTAAAGGTTTTAACTTGTTTCACATATGTCAACAATAAATAAGCATAAGAAAATCAGTGTTTACTAGATAATATGTAACAGGCATTTTGAAATAAGTGTCCAACTATGAGATGTATTATCTTAAATAAAAAAATTTTTCAAATAAAACAGTAATCCACATGGCAAAATATTAAAAAAAATAATAATAACTTTTGTCTGCAGATATATATTAAGAAACATAAATAAAACTCAAAACTTCATGTAGTAGAACATCTGCTTTTCAAATAGCCAATTTAAGATTAATGTTTGCAATATTAATCAGTAAATTATATTTATTGATCAATAAATTATGCTAAATGGTGTTTGGATGTTATTATGATGGCAATCTGCAAGTCTAATGCGTATGCCTTCTTTATCATTGTTTATCCAAGGCGTTATTAGAGAGGTCTTGGCCATAGAGCAGGATATACATTATATATATATATCATCATCGTCATCATCAAACATTATCAATCCACTGCAGAATGAAGGTCTCTCCAAGTTTAATCCAACTTCTCTGATCTTTAGCTTCTCTTCTCCACAACACCCCTGCACATTTTCTTATTTCATCCATCCATCTCACATGTGGTCTCTTTCTAGCTCTTTTACAAACTCTTGGAATCCAGTTTAAAATTTCAATTGTCCATCTATTATCATCTCTTCTAGCAATATGTCCAGCCCAACTCCATTTCAATCTTTTACTTTTTTCAATAAGGTCAGTAACACCTGTTTGTTGTCTTACCCATACATTGCATTTTCGATCTCTTCTTGTTACTCCCAACATACATCTCTCCATACTCCTTTGAGTGGTCTGAAGTCTCTGTATTGCTCTTCTATTAAGTGTCCAAGTCTCAGATCCATAAGTAAGAACTGGTAAAACACATTTGTTAAAAACCATCCTTTTCAAACACATAGGCATATTTCCTTTTAGTATCAAGTTATTTCTACCAAAAGCACTCCAACCAAGTTTAGTTCTATGATTAATTTCCTCCATTATGTTTCCATCTGTATTAATAATCTGACCATGGTATTTGTAGCTGTTAACTTCTTCTAATTCTTCATAATCAATCTTTATTTTCATATTTTGAGCAAATCAATTAAACATTACTTTTGTCTTTTTAACATTTATCTTTAGTCCTACTTTTCTACTTTCATCTGCTAACTCCTGCAACATTTCCTGCAGCTCTGAAGCATTATTTCCAAAAACAACTACATCATCTGCGAAATCTAAATGACTTAAATACTCTCCATTTACTTTCACTCCTTTAGTTTCTCATTTTAATCCACAAAATACTTCTTGCAGCACTGCTGTAAAGAGTTTTGGAGATATGGAGTCACCTTGTCTTACACCTTTCTCAATGTTGATTTTTCCAGTATCATTATGTAATCTAATTGTTGCTGTTGCATTTTTATAAATATTCTTTAAAATATGACAATATCCTGGATCTATACCTTGATGATCCAATGCTTTAATCACTGAAGAAATGTTTATAGAATCAAATGCCTTTTCATAATCTACAAATCCAAAACATAATGACAACTCATATTCGTTTGTCCTTTATATATATATATATATATATATGTGTGTGTGTGTGTGTGTGTGTATGTGTATCAAATTCATTCTAAAAAATTAAACTGCATGAAAATTATGTTATCAGAGGCTATAGTTTGCTTTTATAACTAAAAGCATGGTATTCTTTTTTATATTAAAAGTCATTTTTATAAGAACTCATTACTGATTAATGTATCAGAAGTATAATTGTATTGCTTTAACAATTGTATTTATTTTAACACACTATTTTTAATCTTTATAAATATTGAAATCCATTTTCTATAATATATATACAACAAATTATAATGAATGCTGTACTTTATTCATCAAGCAAAGTGTTAAATAAACCCATAATATTAATAAACTGATAATACAATATAAATATAAAAATATAATGTTCAATTAATAAAAGCAAAACATTTTCATATCTAGTTTAACAATTCTTTTACTAAATAAGCTTTAAAAAAAAAAAAAAGCAAGAACTCTCTATAAGAATAATTTCGCAAGAGTGGCAGATTAAAAATAATCTAAAGTAAATATTTGAAAATCTAAATATATTAATACTTTTTCTTAAATCCTCAGCTATTTTTAACATTTAATTAGTATTGTAAATATTGCTAGAAAGGATAAATATTATTTTTTAAAAATGACCTTTATAAAATCTTTGAAAACGTAAAGTAGGCAAATGAAATGGAAATTAATCCAATATCATTTCTTTAAATAAATATACATACACTGGCTGTAGTATCAATTCTTTTTTACAATTAGGTTAAAAAAATAACCCACCATACGAAATACTGACAATGCTAGAGTATATATATACGTATGATTGCAAAACAGTTTGATTGCAAAAAAAAACTCTTTAATTGGTCAAGCATTGGTGGTCGAGAGGTCAGCGACACCTGCGTTACAAGTAGTTGTCCCGGTTTAGCGGGTTTGTTTCCCGGCTGATGCTATGACACATGAGAAGAAAAACTCTTAAATTCCATATTAAAGATTTAAAATAAAATAAGCACAAATAAATTCTCATAATTAGCATGAAAAAAACATTTCATGGTAAACACAAGTGATTACCAACATGTTTGATTCAGGGAAGTAAGTTTTTTTTTACTTTTCAAGTCTTGGTTTGGGGCAGAAAATGTTCTTGAGGTCTTCCTAGAAGCTAATAATTCCTGATTAAAACGTGTGCTTATTCTGTTAATGTTTCTGGCTGAATTTCTTTGTAATGATTAACAAAGTGACAATGTAACTGACTAAATAATTCATACAACAATAAACAAGTGAGGCCATTTAGTAGCAATTTTAAAGCTGATAACCAATGCAGTAGCTATAACAAAAGATAATGATGTCACAAGTTTCAGACATAGATTATTATTTACTAATGACTTCATATTTGACTATACAAAAAAAGTCATCCTTACAAATGAAAATTGTACTAATTAGCAAAATGATCATATAATGAATGGGAGATTCAATTGTGGTGTTTAGAATTAAATAAAAAAAATACTAAATTCAAAAATGAAAATTTACATTTTATAAATGCAATTATAATTTGAATCTAAAACTATTGAAAAACTGACAGTATATAATTCAAAGAAATATTATTAAACATAATAAATAATAAAAAACATCAAGTGCAGAAAATTCAGATTTATATCACACTAAAGTTTCATTCCAATGAGGAAATGGAGATTTTGAAAGACATTTAAGCAATGCTTTTAAGTGAAAAATTTTATATAAAAATTTAACAAAGTTGAAATGCAAAATGTGACAAAGTAATAGAAACAGACTTGTGGAGAAATGCCAATTAGGATTGATGAGTTTTGTTTAAAAATCTGAAAGAATAATAATCGAAATAAAGCTTTAACAAATGGAATTTCACTTTGATTAATAGAAAATATCTATTTCAATATTGCAATGTGTTTAATAATTTTAATCTATAAACGAATTATCTAATAGCAAAACGCAATATATGTAAAATGCAATATTAAAGAAATAATATTTTTTAAAAATTACTATTAATACTTGATACATATAAGCATTGTGAATATTATAGTACAGTATATTTAAATAAACACATGCAAATTGTTTTCAGATGTAAAACTTAATTTTTGAAAAAACAAAATAAATCAATAATAATAATAAAATAATACATTACTAAAATCAGTTGTGCATATAAGAGAAATTTAAAAAAAACTATATTTTTTTATTAAGATTAGCTGCGATAAATAGAGCAATAATAATTAAAAACAAGCCACAAAAAATAAATTCATATAATTAATTACATGACAGATCATGTAATGCATGATCAATTAAGCAAAAGATTAAAATTGAATTTTCATCAATTGGCAAAATTGAGACATTTTGTTTTATTTGATCAATTGAGAAGTGATTCAAAAACCTTTACTCATGAATCTTCTATTAAAGCCATGCAGGATGAAATGATCCATTTAGAAAACTACTTAGCTTTATGCAAAATCATGTTTCCCTAATTAATCTATAATACATATATTGAACTGAGTAATCCTTGACAATACAGGTTATATGAGATATATATATAGTAATATCAACAAATTAAAAGAAAAAATGATTGTACATTTACTGTGTTATAATATATGATATACATATATTAAATGTAAAAGTATAATACCCGTTTTAAAAATATTATATGTAATTTTCAAACAATTCGACGGTTGTTTGAAAATTACATATAAAATTTTTATAACAGGTATCATACTTTTACATTTATTATTTATAGAATTTATTTTTATAATGGAATTTTCATTCTTGAGCAAGTTTTGGTAATTAAAAAATGGAGGAAATAAAGCAAGAAGTTGATTCGTGAAAGCTGCAAATTATACTTTTTTAAGACGTGTAAAATGTTTTCTATTTTCCTAAATGCTGTAGTATTCGTTTAAATAGATGTCTCAGATTTCCATCAGATAATATGTTTAAAATTAAATCAATTATTTTGGACAATATAATAAGATAATGTAAAAAAGAAATTTATGACATTAAAAAATATTTAACTACTATTGAACATTTGATAAATATGAATGAATGGGATCAATAGAATGAATTTTATTTGCATTGTCATTTTTTTTCCCGTTAAAGTGTTTGAAAATTACATATATATATATATATATATTACAACAATACAAAAAATAGAAGGTGAGAGGTGTTAACAAAAAAAAAACATGAAGAGATGAGCAAGAAAAGAACATGGGGAGGGCAATCATCATCACCTCCATTTAATCAAAAACATAAAAGGAATGAGCAAAGAAGACCAGCAAAGAAAAAAACTAACTATAAGTTCACCCAGCACTAAACAAAAGTAATAACACCATTCATCATTATGAACATAAACAAAAAAAGTCAATAACAAACATTGTGACTGAATTGGTCCACTATCGATAAGCTGTCTACCTAGCCATTGCCAAACTTGGGGCAGGTTACATAAAAAATAATTTGGATGCACAGACTTAGTCTTAATCTAGCAGAATACTAAAAACAAATCAACACTATTGATGTACTGAAACTATGCTGATTCTCATCAATGTCCTGGCCACATACATATGTTGAACTGATTAACATGTTATATGAGATAGATATATATATGTAAATTATATATATGTATTGTTTTGAATAATATATATATATATATATATATATATATGTGTGTGTGTGTGTAGTACAACAATACAAAAAATAGTGACTGGTGTTTTTACAAGGGGGAAATATGGGAAGATGGGCAAGGAAAGAACATGGAGAGGGCAATCATTATCATCCTCATTTAATCAAAAATATAAAAGAAATGAGCAAAAGAGATCAGCAAAGAAGTAAACTAACTATAAGTTCACCCAGCATTAAACAAATGTAATAATAAAATCATTCATCATTATGAACAATCAATGAAAAAAATCAATAACAAACATTGTGAATGGATTTGAAATTGGTCCACTATAGACAGGCTACCTATCTAATCATTGCCAAACTTGGGGTAGGTTACATAAATAATAATTTGGACACACCAGACTTATGTGCTAATCCAGCAGAATACTAAAAACAAATCAATACTGCTAATAAACTAAAACTATGTTAATCTTCATCAATGTCCTGGCCATATAATACCATTAATACACTGGCTAAATGGACTTTAAAAAAGTTACCTTTGTGCCACCTGAGGTTATTGTCTGGAAACCAAATACCAACTTAAACCACCAATCTATACAACTAACTGTTATACTCTAATTTAGTTCTGGAGTAAGAACTGTATAAAATATATAAATAAAACAGCTTATTCTAAATCACTTGAAATAATTCATAGGTTTTCTTTACTATAATTAAATAGTTTTACTGGCATACTTTAAAAACCCTAGAGCATTATGTTGTGCTTGAAATCAAGTCACATATACTGTCAATTCATGTATCAGATAGCTAAAATGATAAAGACATTAAGACTAAAAATAAATATTTTAAGACAAATATTTAATAACTCACAGATTACAATAAACATTTTTTTTAAAAAAATTAAATGACATGATGGTATAAAATTTTAACTATTCATTTTATCATATATATATAGTCTAAAAATTATACTGATCAGGTAATTTCTATTCATTAAATTAATTAAATTTAATTTATTTCTTTAAATAACAAAGTAGGGAAAACATTTTCAAAATCAGGGATAACAATCTTTCACTAAGCTTAATTAATCCTTTGTTATTTGCGGTGGAGGGGATAAATGAATTAAAAAACATTTTTAAAAAAAATTAAATTGGAATATTAAAAAAATATGTTTCAGAATTTGAAAATATTAATTTAATGAAAATATTTAAAATTGTTTATTCTTACAAAAAAAATGTGTTTTTACTACAAAAGAAAATACAGCATGCACACAAAAAATATCTATAACCTTGGTTTTATTCTTCTGTAGTGAACTTCTTTGCTGTTATAATTTCTATTTTTTCCAGCTGTTTTTTACTTGAAGGCTTCTACACATATACATGATTAATTGGCCCTTTTCCTGGAGGGCAGTATTTTCATGTTAATAATCAGTACAATTTTCTCCATTTCCTTTTCAATTAAAATTCAAAGTGAGACATATATATATACATACACTCCTGCTCTTGGTAGAAGACAAAGTTGCAAATTACTTTAGGGAATAACTTCACAACATTTTATTTTAGTGAAGGCAGGTTATATGAAGGAAAATTATGACTGGCTTGTAGCATAATTTAGCACATGGCTTTCATAGTAAAAACCATTTTATAAGTAAACTCATGGTGTGTTCAAAGCTTCTTCTAACAGCTTGATAAAGATTTATTTTCTTTGTCATTGTGTCAGGAGTTTCTGTTTTACTACTGCTTTGTTCAGCATCTGGATTAAGACTTCACTATTCTCTTCAACAATTAGTTTAGTAATGACTTCTTACCAGACATTTAGGTCTTCTGAGTTATTCATACTACTATTATATTTTTAAAACAACCCTATCTTTAAGCCAATAACAATCTGCCACCAACAGAGAACAATTTAGTAATGACCATTTAGATCAAATTTTACAAATACATTGCTTCAGTTATTCCCCTCCTTAAACATTGCTATTGGAAAACAAGATAAAATAGAATAATAAAATTTTGACATTGTTTTCTAATTAAAATTTCTTGCAAAAAGAAAAACAAGATAATTCATTAATTGCACTAATGTAATTTTTGTATTGAAAAGAGATATAAAAAAAAACAACCCTGACTAATTAAAATAATATTTAACAAAAATGACAATATCACATTTTCCCCATTTCTTTTTGAAAATAACATTAAATATAAAACTTTATATCTCTTTTAAAGTTAATATTAAAATTTATTAAACAATTTACAAAAAAAGAAAAGTATTTTCTCTTAATACATTTTCACAGTTTAAATTAATACTACTAATTATAATTAATGAAGGAGATTTACAAAAACCTGTTTACATTATTTTATAATTTTCTCTCCTTTCTATAATCATTTATAAACCTTATTAAAATATTCACATATTAAAATCATATTATTATTCAACATATTTAATGTTTGAGACTGCTCATACTATCATTTTGCAACATAAAATATTTCATTAATTCTAAGTTCCATTATTACTGTTTATTTTTGATATAGCAATGTAGCAATAAGGCTATTTACCCCTGTCAAATATGGGAAATAAAATTGTGCTGAATCCCTTTCTTGCTGTTTTAGTTTAATTTAACCAATTTCATTTCACTATTTAAAAAAAACATTTGTCACACTCAGATGTCCATTAATATTTCTGCCAACTTACAAATTTGGAAACAATTCACAAAACCAATTTGGCTATTTAGTCAAAAGTAACTATCTCATTCTTTTGACATTTTTCATTTCTAGAATTGGAATGATTGTTGGCATAATATATATGCTCACTTCCAGCATATGACAAAAGGAAAACTTCATCAGAGAACATAAATTTGCACTGCAGCATGAAAATCATAAATGCTATCTCAATTTAAACAAAAACACAGAATACTATCTAAGGGCACCTTGAAAATCAACCAAAGGAATGTTTAACCATGGGCAATACCTTGCTCATTTATTTTGTGAGTCTTATGGGTTCCACACCTATAACACAGGCATGTGCCTAATAAATAATACAGTATTCTACTGATATAAAATCATGCTCTTCTAAGAGGTTTATTTGGAGAGATATTAAACTTTAGGTATAGGCAGTACCTAGATAAAACCTTTGGAGCAATGTGGATAGCCCATGATCCAACATATATGAGAACATCATCTATCCATTGATTAAGAGATTAAATAGTTGAAAAAAACTTTTAAATGAAAAGTATAGTTTTTGATAAAACAATATTAAATTTGATTTTATAAATATATTTTAAATTAATTATAGATTTTATAAATATATTTTCAATTAATTATCAATAATAAACATTTTATTTTTAGCGCTGTTTCTAATTGAAATAAATTTACTCAGCCATTTAAGCTATTGTGCGCTTTTTCACGAGTGTTAAATAATAAATGAGTACTTCCACTTACAACACAAGATATAGTATTTAGGAAAGAATAAAATGAATCCACTTATTCAATTCAACCCAAATGCTTATATATGGGCAAATCTTAAGTACTGTAAGTGAAAGTGTGGGGATAGACTACTCACTTTAAACCTATGATCACACTTTCACTTACAATACTTAAGATTTGCCCATATATAAGCATTTGGGTTGGATTGAATAAGTGGATTCATTTTATTCTTTCCTAAATACTATATCTTGTGTTGTAAGTGGAAGTACTCATTTATTATTTAACACTCATGAAAAAGAGCACAATAGCTTAAATGGCTGATTAAATTTATTATCAATAATAATGAATTTGATGTACTTTTAGGGTTTTAATTTAAATATATAATTTGTGTTAAAGGAAAATTTAAAATAGCATGGGTACTGCAAGAGATATACTGCAGAATTTGACTAACATTTAATATGAAATTAATAAATATTCAGAGATGTCACTTTAAATATATTTAACATGTGAAAAAGAAAATTTAAATATGTCAATAGGTATAGCAAAAAAGATAATACTGAATTTGATAAACATTTATCATTCCTCTTTAAGTATAATCTCACATGATAAAGTAAGTTTTAATTATATTTAATTGATATGTAAGTGAGAAAATATTAAAATGATGTGGATTTGCCAGATTTTAAAGTTATTAACCTACATTAACTAACTAATATACTTGTGTGTTTTGCTATTTAACCCTTTCAATGATTATTATTTAATTGGCCAAATGAGTTAAAAATCAAAACTTTTAATTGGCCAACTCACAACTTTAACAAAATCTATTGTTAAAATAGATCACTTTTAATAATATAAATACATTAGTTTCGTTTGTAAAAAGTATATTACTGAATTGTCAGATTACGAAAGCAAACAAAAGTCTTTTCAAAAATAAAATTTGATTTATAATTTAAAAAATATTCAATTGCGGTGAAATAAAAGTAACTGCTCTTCAACCAACCAAAAAAGATTGTGTCAGCAATCTTTTTTATTTCACTTTAACGTTACGATCAATATGTAGCAATAAATAAATAATTCTTGGTAATATCTTAACTATTTTTCTAAAATAATTTGATTTTTAGTATTATTTTATCAATAATAATTTGTAATTCAATTCAAATATTGTTTAAAATGTTGTAAACATTCGTTTATCATTTTCGTAATAAAAATCAAAACAAACGTAACTTTTTACTTTTTGGCAGCCATTTCCCTTTCTGACAGAAGTTGGACAGCCAATAAGATTCAAGAAAAGTTGGTGAGGAGGCGGTGCTTTGGTTTTGTTTGACATATATGGTCATTTTTATTGATTTTTCACTTGTAAAATAATTCTGAAGAGGGCACCATCTTACAGTACTTTTGATTTTCTTTCGAATGACATATAATATGTATACGTGGGATAAAAAGTAGCCGATTTAGAGTGACATCAAATCTTCTTATTTTTTGATGAGTCATGCATTCAAATGGTTAAAAAAATCTTCTAAAATAACTTTCAATGTTATACAACTACTTCAAACTGTTTTACTGCCAATAAATGGAGAAGTATTATCTGCTTGTTAAAGTGTCTTCTATAAATTGTGAACTTTCCAAGACAAAGAACTTTAAGACTTTTAAAAGTTTTGATAAATGGGTTATAATTTGGAATTATAGTTTCATGTATTTATCATTTATTAATGTTTTCTTATTTTATGTATACTTGCTTAGTATATTTTATGCATTATCATTTAAGTTAGTATTCAGAAGTTCACATAATATTAACTATTTTATATACTAAATAATGATTTTTGTATTATATTATTTTAAGAGTATTGCCTTATTCCCTGCTGTGAGTAATTTATCTATGTTGGTGAATACTTATATGTAGGTCATAAAAACAACTATATTACTATTTTATTTATTTAAGGATATATTTTATTATGTCAAATTTGACAAAATAATTATCTTATAGGTTTTATATGCTAATTAGTAATTATTATATTTATTAAGAGATTAGCATTAGTTTCTCTCTTGTGTATTTGCTATAGCTTATATTGCCAATTTAAGTGTCCAAGTGATAGGAGGCTTATCTTTTCCTTGATAATATTTATTTAAATAGCCCATATATTTTATAAAGATATGATCCTTCTCTCTCTTTTGTTGTTATGATCCTTCTCTCTCTCTCTTGTTGTTGATATTTTCCTTAAGTGGCATGTATTCTTAGATTTCATACTTATATAAAAGCTTTGTTTGAAGCAATTTTTATTGTTTCTAGTATTTGTGATGGTCCATTCCCACTTTTTCTCATATGTTTAGATATAAAGTTCTAACATATTTATTTGCCCTCAGGATGTAGGTGCATATTTTGGGTTCATGCCATCATTAGGTTTATTGCCTTTGTTTAATTTTTTCTCTTGGAAGTATTATATTTTGTATTGCAATCACATATAGTGTGTTATATGTCTATTATTATTTTGGCAATGGTGTTTGTTTTTAGAGAGTGTCATCCTTTCTTCATGTGCACTTTTGACTACTCTTAGTGTAGACAGAGATGGTCCTGATGTATAAATCTGTTTTGCTGTGCTTTGCCAGCACTACATTAAATAAATCCAATAACCACTTTATTGAAAATTTTAAAATTGTATTTCTTAGCCTAAATATGCAATATACATCATCATCATCATCATCCAGTAGCAAGTCATTGCTGAGTTGGTAAGACAAATAATAGTTGTGTTTACTCAATGTTTGGAACAATATGATGGCTGGATTGATTGTATGCTGAGTGTTGAATTTCTTGAAATAATTCATAGATTAAATAAAAGCTTCATCAGTTAGAAAGCAATAGAATTATTAAAATAATGCATAAGTCATTAAAATTTTACAAATTAGGAAGGTATAGAATTGATAAAATAATGTTTATGTTTTTGGAATAATAATGTCAATAGTAACCTCAATTTTATAAATTAAAAAAAGGTGAAACTTCTTGTAACAATATCTGTGTTCATGAGATGTACATTAGTCCACCAAAACAAACAACACTTGGAGAAGATTTAAGTTATTAATTTTATTTATTTTTTATATATAAATTTAAGCTATAAGCTTTGAAAGTATATTTCTCTAAAGAGGGCAAAAATGCATTGTATTATTTATAAAATAGTGCTTTTAAATTTTGTACATTTTCTATACATTATTGACTTTAAATTGTTTATTGTAATAAAAAAAATGTTATATTTTATGGTTAAATCTTGTTTTGTTTAAAGTCTCACTGATATCTTATTCACAAATCATTTATGCACAAATTTAAACATTGCATATCATTATATCAAATATATTTGATTCCAATTATTGAAGGTACAGTTACATAAATTAGAAATAATAAATCACTTAGTCATAATAATTGATAGATGCTTAGAATGCATCTAAGTAATAAAATATTTATTCTTTTCTTAAGATTTTATTGATCACTATAATTTAACTGCAATTATTTAAAAAAAGACTGCTCTTATAATACAATATTATCTGCTTCATGTAAGAAATATTACTTTAGGTTGTTAGTGAAATATTCTGAGTAGCCATAAAATCCTTTTTTCACTCTTGGTATTCAAAGGTTATCTTAGGACATTGGTTATATTATTCAAAATTAAGAGTTTTGATGCATCTTATTTTAATAAAAGATGAATATATACTGATATGAAGTACTTAAAAAAATTACATCATATATAACAGATGTGAAAAGTTGCCAAACAACATTATTATTTAAGATGAAGATAAAAGATTCAAGATTAAAAGTATAACATTCCAAAGTTTAAAAGCAAAACATTAAAAAATTCAGCCTTAGTAAGATTACCTAGATTGTATAATAAATACTTTGGTGCTGTTAATTTATTTGAAACAAATGATAGAACATTTAAGACTACTGTACAAAAAACTCTGCAAATGTTTTATGAACTAAATTATCTGTGCATTTTTGTTTGGATGTAAAATCTGTTAAATGTGCTAAATTTAATTAATTAAATAAATAAATAAATAAATAATAATAATAATAATAATAATAATAATAATAATAATAATAATAATAATAATAATAATAATAATAATAATGTTGTTGTTGTTGTTGTTGTTGTATAATAAGTAGACATTATCTTTGGAATAACTGTATGTCTCATCACACCTTTCACTAGGATGCCATTGATTTGAATAATAACTTATGAGTAAAATAAAAGACTGAGCAATAAATATTAAGAATATTTATACTGAACTCTGAGATCTTAATATCATAATTTAATAAAAAGATATATTTTATGTAAAAGAAATTATTGTGGAAAGAAAAGCAAAGTGGCACAAATAGACAAATGAGGTTTAAAGAACATGATTATTTTTGTCTAAATCATGAACTATAAATCTGATCATGGCAATAAGATATTGGAGTAGTAGCTGTGAGGTCTATGATTATACTTGAGGAATAAAATAAAGGAAATTTTATTATGAGAAAGAGAATATATTATAAACTCTGTCGTGTGTGTGGTAAACATTGTGAGCTTTTGTAATTTTTAAGGGTTGAAGATTCTCCTCTTAAAATTTATTTTCATTATAATTAGAATATTTATAATCTTTAATAATTATTATTATTATCATTCTTATAGCTCTTTTTTTATTATTGACATAGATCATGCTTCCAGAGAAGCCTGAGCTTAGCCTAATGTTCATCAAATCATAATATTATAGCCTAATACTTATTTAACACCTAACTTTAATATTTCTTTTGAGGTTATAATTTTGGTTTTTGATGCTTTTGTATATATATATTCTAACCTAATTAAATGATAGGAACGTTCCTCTCATCATCGTGATACTTAACAGAAACAAAATAAAACGATGTACGTACGGGCCATTCCTATAACCTAGTAAAATCAGTGAGCGGTATTATTAAATATAATACGGACGCCTCCAACCCTCTATTATCTAATATGATATTTGAAAACTCTTCGTTAGGTTAGTTATATAATTCGGCTACAGAGATATGCAGCTCAGACAGAGATCGAATAAAAATAATTATCATTAATAAAATAGATTTAATAAAACCATTTAGAATAAACTAACATTCTCTCTCTATCTAAATACATTCTCTGAGCTATAAGTACTTGCACTGTTCGACAATGATGATGATGATTTTATTTCATTGTTAATATTACTGACTCAATAAAACATTCAGCAATTTGTCAATATGATCTCAATATTCTATTATTATACAATTTAAAAGTTTCCATCTCTTTAACCATGCCACACTTGTAATATTAATCATACTGAATTAATTCTTTCTTTAAGAGCACTTATAATACTGACACTAATCTCAGGGTTCTCTGTTATATTTAACAAAATGCTCGGCAGTATTGTGTTGTCCAATAGAACTGACATTCTGGTTGGCTATAGAAAACATTTAACTTATTTAAATTCCAGGTGTCTTCATCCACATATCAACTATTATAATATTTAGCAAGATGATGACCTTATTAAAGAACAACGCATAATTTTGAATAATACTGCCAATTTATAATCCAGAATCTCAGTCGGAATGATGAAAAGACAAGGGTGCTTTTGTGTCCTTCCATCACCCATGACAACACAATAATTAAACTAAGCTTTAATACTTAGCAATTCACTTACATGTGTATGGAACAATGTGCAATTAAAACCTACTAGTTTGGGAATAAAGTGATTTTACACATCCATAAAATAAAATGTTTTGGTCTGAAGTTTCAATTCCATAAATAATTCTTATTAAATTAAAAATATAATGAAATATTCTGATCTGCTTAAAATTGTCTATCTAGTGTATTTAATTTGAGATTTCATAAATAATTTTTGAACTCAAGAAATTATTGCAAGTATTATGCAGATACACTTTTATTTAGCACATAAGAAAATGACTCAAAACAGCTTTTAATAAGACTATATTTATTATTAAATTCTAACAATATTCCAATTTATTCTTACAATTTAACAAAAACAATCCCTTAGGATTAACATAATAAACCAAAATTATACACTTTAGTTGATCCCATATGGATAAAATAAAATAATAACTAATATTAATTAGTCTATGCTTTTAGACTGGGATTTGAACTACTTCTTCATCTTTGTTGTACATTTATTTAGATAAAATATAACAAGATAAAATATTGTGAAGTTAGGTTTATAACGGCTGCTTAACTTTATTCTGACTATTTGTTTTTAAAATAAAAATAATTGGATTCTAGGCAATGCATACAAACGATTATTATCATCGTATCTTTAACTAAATGACAGTTTTTATTTAAATAATTTATTATAATTTATGGGTTATTTATCAGAAATTACATTTATTATTTTAATGTTTACCTGAATAACAACTGAAGTTGTTATACACACTGTTTCCTCCGTATAAGTTATATTGTGAGTGCTACTTAATAATTAACTTGAATTAAACTTAGTATTTGAACCCTCCTTTGGCAAATAAAATTTATAAATCACACAATTTTAAACTTATTTTCTCCATTGACTCATGTGTAGATTACCCGCACTATTCCGATGCACAGTCCAGACATTGATTATATATACTAGCACTCTATTTTTACTAAATGGATCGTGAAGAATTTACCTCCAGTATACCCATTATCTTGCCATAACTTTTAAATAAAACACAATATTCTACACCTTCCGTGGTGGAATTATCTCTATTTCTCATGAGGAAAAGGGAATAATACCGTAGATACGAAGAGTTAACGACTATCTTAAAATAGTTTGGTGGGTCCTTGCCTCTTACCTGGGCATAATAGGAACACACACCAATATAATCCTCTCATGGGATTTTAACGAACGAAATGAACTAAATACGGTATAAATGCTGATCGTCCTGGCTCTGGGAAGCGATCGCTTGGGTTATAACCATACCCGAATTCTAGATTTATTTATTCCCCTCATGGAAAATAAAGCTTTTGGGGAGATTATTTCCATCCCACGAATAAATACATACAATTGTTACTAATGTGAATATTAATCATATACTGATGCTATTCGGGGCAAGACAAGCAAATACACTAATTACACAAAATTTATATTCCGGGGTATACTTAAATCAACGTCTGTAATCAATGGATAATACAAAATAAACATAATAATTTTCACCTTTGCTAAAGAAACATTCATCAAGTAATTGGTTATATAGTATTTTGAACTAAATTAAGTGAATGCGTTAATAAAAAAAATAATTGGGAATAAATTCCGCAATTAACATAGTATAAATTTGTTTTAAACTTTAAATAAATAAGATTCTGTATAGCGCTTCTCTTTAATTACTTCTGATAATTTTAACTAGATATTTTATCTATTAAGTATCTGAACTTTTATACTTTTACGTATTTAACATATAAATTTATACCCATAATTGCCTATCATAAGTAAACACATTTTATAAAATTATTTTCCATGTCAAATATAAATTTAACCTAGAATAATTAAAAGAAAACATACCTTTATGATTACAAGGTCATTTAAATACTACTTGAATATACATCTTTTAACCTGTTGATAAAAAAATATATACATAATTTTTTCAAATAAAAAATATTACTTAACAAGTGTTTATTATCTTTCTAGAAAAATGTTTTTCCGTTGGCAATTTATTTAGATGAAGAATTTGATCCTTTCGTAGTTCACGAAGTAAAATTTTTTGAAATAAGAAACACATTTATTATTTCATTTTGATAAAAGTTGCTTCTATTCTGGCGCATTTAATAATTAAGCAAAGAAAACATAATAGCGTTGGATATTAATTCTTCTTTGAATTAACTTATATAATTTTGGGATCCAAGAAAGACAATACATAACTTAACATGACGAATATTTTGACGCTTGATGATCACATATATACAATTCTTTTCCTTTTTAATATTGGCGATACGTACCATTTTATTTAGCTAGCTGGTTTAAGAATAAACTAATGCGCGACTTTTAGGAAATATTATAATTATAAAGACTGCAGCTGACTTACGTAGATAGAATTTTAAGGACTCTAGTTGAGGTATAATATAACATATTATATTATAAAGTTATAATTAAGTCACTTATATTGGTAATTTTTATTCCTACTCTAGGAATTATAAGTCTTCTTTAATAATGAATTTCCGTAATATGCACGCATACAAAATTTTCAATACTTGCCTTGAGAAAATTTATATTTTCCTTTTAAAAATTATGCAGGTGCATAAGTAAATATCCTTTATCATTCATATTATTTCTAGATAATTTTCATTGAATAAATTATATTTTAATGTGAGGAGCTTTCATTATTTTTAAATGCAGACAATGTCAGTTAAAAAGAGCGCGAAATTTTATAGTTAACTTTCCTTAGCTTTTATAATATGTCTTTTAAATTATAAATTTTTCTTTTATACCAAGAAAAAATTATCAAATAAGGTAAAGTTAATAAATAATTGTTTATTTGCTGGAAATTATTTATATTATTTACTTTAAACATAATGACGCTTTCAGTGATTACTGTAGTCAATACGGTCATTTTAAACTTTAGCACACGATAGTATAATCTTTTAGTATAAAAACTTTATAATAGGTCGATGGACATAGAAAAGCAGAATATCCTATCAATTAAGATTAGCCAAACATGATATTATCAAACATTTAATGGACTGATATTTATTTCTGCAATAAAAATTATAAAAAAATTTGTTACCGAATTTCAGTACTGACTCCTCCTTGGACTAATAGCAGACTAAACTTTTCTCCAGTTTTTTGGCAGTCTTGTTTTATTTTAGCGACCTCTTACAGAGAAAAAATCATTTAATTATACATAAACAAAAGAAAGGAAAAAAAACTTATTACAGTTATATTTTTTCTGTATGGTTTAAATGAATTACAGAGTAATTTAACAAATAATGTAAAATAATAAATACATGTAATTGACACTGTTTATTAGTGGTGTATATTTCTGTATACATTATTGTCTAAAATAATTTAAAAAATAAAATTACCAGAAGCTATGTTGTTATGATAAGATACTCATCTATCCCCCCCTGTCCATCTACAATCAATTACTATTTATAATATGCTTTTATACTATATTAAATTGCTCTTATGGTTATTATTTTTAATTAAACTATTTATGCTCTTTTCCAAAATGACATTAAATTACTAAATTTATTAGTTATTTGCTTAAAATACGTTAAAGTGAGTAACTAGAATACTTTATTAATCACTTAATATTATTACTATTTTATTTCTTTATTTTCTAGAAAAAAGATAGCATTGTTTTCCTATGGAAACGATGCTAAATAGACCAAGTGTCAATAACACTAGGTTACAATTCTCCCACCGTTAGGAAAAATAAAAAATAAAATAACACATATATTACTCATATTTCTTATTGTATTGTTAGGTCTATATCATATTTTTCTTAGAAATTAATAAATTCAATCTTACAGATTTAATTTTGTTTAGGATACGGTAGTAGGCTTCGGGCATTGTAGGTACCTCGTGTTCCATCAGGGGTTGAGACTAAAAATGCATTCTCACCCACCTGTTTTACAATTTCATAGGGGCCTTCATAAAGAGACATAAATTTTCGAAACATATGCTTCTGGAGATTGCTCACATGGGGAGTTCTAATTAAGACTAAATCGTGGACTTTAAAAGGATGTGGACCGGTTTTGGAACAACGATTGCATTTATCACCCATCTTTTTCAGGTTAATTCTAGCCATTGCTTGGTCATGTTCTACATCAATATTTTCCTCTATTACCGGTAATGTTGTTTTTATTAATAAAGGTTCGAGTCTGCCAAAGTGTAGCCTAATTGGAGACATCCTCATAGATTCATTTATAGTTGTATTTATATAGTTAATAACATGTGGTAATTTATTGTCCCACTGTTTGTGATCCCGTTTTATGTAAACTCGGAATAACCTGCTTATTTCACGCATGATTCTCTCACTTGGATTGGATTGGGGATTTCTAATTGAGCACATGATATGCTGAATATTTTGCTTTTTACCCCACTTTTTCCATGTACCAGAGATGAATGCAGTAGCGTGATCGGTAAGTATCGAAGCAGGTTTTCCTACTAATGGAATTTGATATGTTTCTAAGCACTTAATGACATTTTTGGCATCTGTTTTTGGAACTGGGTAAGCAGATACATACTTAGTGAAAACATCATACATTACAAGAATAAATTTTTGACGGTTGAAAGGTGGAAGTGGTCCATAAAAGTCCAGTGCCAATAATTCATTGGGCTTACTGGGCAGTATGGGTTGAAGTGTTCCCACATATGATTTATTTTGGAACTTGGTTTTTAAGCAAATTTCGCATTCCCTAAGTCTATGGGCAATGGACTCAGACATTTTAGGAAAATAAAAATGTTTCTTTATAATAGGTTTAATTTTCTGAAATCCATAGTGTCCATACTGGGAGTGCACATAATCTATTAGTTTATTTACTAAACATACAGGAATAATTACTCTCCAGGAAGTTTCATCCCCCCTTTTTAATTTCTTCATTAAAATCCTATCTTTAAAACGATATCCCTCTCTAATTCTATCTGCATATTTACTTTTATGATCTAGTTTAGCTGGATCTGATAAGAAATTAATTATCCTTTTTAGTCTATCATCCTGAGCTTGTAGTATATCCAAATTTGTGTAATCCCTAACTATTTCTTCCTCTAACAAACTGGATATGTTACAAATGATTATATTTTCAGTATTGGGGTTTTGATACTTAACAGAAACAGGATTGCGACTAAGAATATCCACAATGACATTATCCTGTCCTGAACAATAGATGATTTCATATTGATATTGTTGAAGATAGAGGCTCCATCTAATTAATCTATCATTATTGAGGTAACTCCTGTTGAGGAACTCCAAACTACGGTGATCGGTTAATATGATAATTTTTGATCCTATTAAAATTTGTCTAAGTTTTTGGAATCCCCACACAATAGCTAATGCCTCTTTCTTTGTAGTGGTATAATTAAGTTCAGCCCCCCTTAAATGTCCGCTTAAAAAATATAAAACTCTAGGTTCTTTATTTTCATTCATTTGGTATAAAATCACCCCTAAACCGAACCCACTACTGTCGGTTTGCAAATAGAATTCTTTACTTAAATCTGGATAGGCTAAAATTACGGTCTTTAAAAAGTTATCTTTAATAATTTCAAATTCCCTTGTATGTTCCTGGGTCCACTTCCACTTTTCATACTTTTTTAATAAAACAGATAAATGTATGGTATCACAGGAAAATTTTTTATAAAACCTGTGATAGTAGTTACACAGTCCCAAAAACGATCTTAAGTGCTTTCTGGTCTTAGGTATGGGAAATCTTTGAATGGCGGCAATTTTGTCTGGGTGAGGTTTGACCCCTTCCGCACTAACTAAATGACCAAGAAAAGAGATTTCTCGAGCAATTAAAATACATTTTTCTAAGTTAATTTTTATGTTATTGTCTGAACATTCACCAAGAAACATGCTAAGATGCTGTAAATGATCACTTAAATTTTCCGAAGCAATGACAATATCATCGATGTATATAACTAATAAGTTTTTCAGTTCTTTTGAAAAGACCATATTCAAGCATCTGATAAGGCCAGCCCCACTATTAATTAAACCAAAGGGCATCCTTTGAAAAATATAAGATTGGCCCTGATAACGGAATGCCGTATACTTTTGATCATTTTGATGGAGTGGGATTTGCCAATAGCTGGCGGTTAAATCAAATGTGGAGAATATGCTCTTCCCTTTGAACTTTGTCAATAACTCCTTTATAGGTGATGGTATGTCATGCTCGGGAACAGTATGCTGGTTAAGTGCACGTGCATCCAGACAGACTCTTATAGATCCATCTTTTTTTTTAACGACTACTAATGGATTCACATAAGCAGAAGGACTGGGTTTAATTATCTGCCAGTCAATCATTTTATTAATCTGTTGCTGAACCTCTGCCTGGTATTGGTAGGGAATCTGATAAGTACATTGCTGGAAAGGCTCATTATCTTTCAACTTAATTCTATGAACATACCCTTTTAATATCCCAGGTATTTTGGAAAAAACACCACGATACTGGAACAACAATTGGAAAAATGGTTTATAGTATTCTGTGCCAATAATACATGAACCATCTAACTTAACTTTAATATTTACATCAACTGTTGTCTCCTGTATGGTCATTAATTGATTCATCTTACTATGACAATTGACTATAAGAGGGCAAATCTCCTCTTTACATCCAAAAGTTTCATCACTGTAATTGATATAACAATTATTTAGAGTCATGAAATCCGAACCGATTATGGCTTCATGAATCAAACCTGGCATGATTAAAAAGACATGCTCAAATTTGCACCTATTAATTTCTAGTGTAATAAAAACTTGTTTATTAGATAATTTGGTCTTCTTTCCATTAGCAAGTACTACCCTAATCACCTTAGTTGGTAAAATTGGAATTGATTGGTCAGCTAACTGAATTTTTAAGTATGTCTCTTCAGACAACAAGGAGGCTTGATTGCCTGAATCAATTAAGGTGTTAACAACAATTCCTGAAATGATAACCTTTATCATGGGACATTGTATAAAATGGGTGGTTCAGACAATTTTCCTGGTTCTAAATAATCAATGTCCAGGTCTATATTATTAATGATCCACGTTATTCTGTTCCCCATGTGTTTACAAATAGGGCCCCGAAGTGAGGAACATTCCTGCAAGGTCCTTTTTAGTTTAATGCCCCACTACTTTTACTACCTGTGCTATTTTTCTTTGGCATCACCTGGATACCACTAGTAGAAGGTTGATTCTCATTTAGAATCCTTCTTTTCACTGTCGGCCTACTAATGTGGCTATTTGGTCTACTATAGGGACTCTTCCTATAATACCCCTTTTCTTTGCTTAACTTCCTTTTTCCCATATAGGACCTATCGGTAAAATTAATATTGTTTACCATAGGATTGGTGTCCCTATTCACTCTACTCCTATGATCTATATTTCTATCACTAGTTTCTAGAGAGTCCAAAATCTCAACTACTTCTTCTATTGTATGCCTATCCGCAGCAATTAAGACCTGCTGGATATGCCGTGGTAAATTATGACGAATTATGCGCACAATCTGGGTTTCAGACAAAGGATAGGCTGTTAACATTTTCAGTTTAACGGCCTGGCTTCTGAAAAATTGAGTGTAACTGCCTTTATTTACCTGGTACCTTTCCTGAGATATTTGATACCTGAGGTTGTCTTGTTGGTCTTCCCCCCAAAAACTAGCTAACATGAGATATTTAAAATCCCCATACGTTTCCGGTTTTATAAATAACGATTGCCACCAATCCTTAGAGGCAGAACATAAATGGTTTGTGGCAATGGCAATTCGGAAGACCTCAGACAAATGACATAAGGTGAACAATTCGTCTAAATTTTGGAGATATTCATGTGGATTCTCTTGGTATTCTCCTTTGAAGAATTTTATTTTAAGGAATTTCAAAGCCATGGAGCTATTAATTTCGGGCTCCAACATGACTTTATGTCTGGCCTCAGTCAATGGATTATACATTGATTCAACTGGGCTCATCATTGTATGTAATTCAGAGATTACAGGTTGATTATGGTCATTATTAATTTCTTTAACCTTAGTTTCAGAGACATTTCTATTATGAACAACTTTATCCATATTAAGGTCCATAGCTTTCATACGGTTTTCCAATCCCAATTTGTAATTTTGCCATTCACAATCTATTTTTATAGAAGTGTCCTTAAGGCCTATATTTAAATTTTGAATTTGTTGCTTTAACTGGTTAATATTTTCATCTTTCTCTAACTCAAGTTTATTTTCTAGTCTTTGATATACTGTATTTTCACATTGAATCATATATTCCTCTATTTCCTCTTTAAGATCATTTTGTAATATTTGTGAATTATTCTTTACTATATCATTAAACTGTTCTACCTTTCCTAGAACTTGAATTAACTCACTTTCCATCTTTTTATTAATTTCACATTGGGTTTCATCTTGATTTTCTAACTTAGCTATTCTGCTAGTAATCTGGCTCTGATATCCTATTGCTATTTTGTCCGGCTCAAGAGTTATATTTTGGACTTCTTCCTTTAAGTTCCTAAATTCACTCCTAGTACTATCTAAGTCTCCTTTAATACCTTCTATTTTATCCTTAACTTTACTGTTTAATTCTACATATTGGCTTATGAAGTCCTGTTGAATGGCTTCGATTAAATTTTCGGCCCTTTCCGACTTTATTTGTATTTCTTTCTTAATTTTTATTTCTAGTTTTTCGGAGGCCACTTTTGACTCTTCAATATGGTTCTTTAACTCTTCCTTTAGGTCTTTGATCTCCTGTACATGATTGTCTAATTTACTGTCCAAATTCTGAATTTGATTCTTTAATTCACTGTTTGAATTTCTAATTTGATTTTCTAATTCACTATTGGAATTTTTAATTTGACTTTCTATTTTATTTTCTAATTCACTGTTTGAATTTCTAATTTGATTTTCTAATTCACTATTGGAATTTTTAATTTGACTTTCTATTTTATTTTCTAATTCACTGTTTGAATTTCTAATTTGATTTTCTAATTCACTATTGGAATTTTTTATTTGAATTTTTAATTCATTATTAGATTTTTGTACTTGATTTAGCTGTGTAGACAAAGTTTGTAAGATTGTAAATATTTGGATTTGCTCATCCCCAGGTAGATCTTTATCTACTCTAGCTTTTTTCGGACTAACCTCATCTAAAGATTCTTGCTCCTCTCTTACTTCTACGTGAAAATGTGGAGTTTGGGTATCCGGGGATTGGAGTTCTTGAGATTCTCCCAAATCCTCTGACATATCCTGACTATCTTGGTTTTCACTCATACTTAATATTTAACTTTTTCTACTATTTGACAGTACTGAAATTAGTAATGAACTATTAATAATATTTATAAGTAATTATTGAAAAGATATCCTGCCCCTATGCCTCTCCTATCAAAAACAATCTACACCAAAACTATGTTCTAATATTTACTATCTCTAAAGTCCCATCATTAACTACCGAATATTCTTTTCTCATATGCTACTTGGTCCATAGAAATCTCACCAAACCATTACGTATTATGGTATAAGTGCCAATCATACCACTAGACAAGCAGATCATCATAAATGCTAAATCATTATAATATTATATGGAATTACTTGCAGACCATAACACTATAACAATAAAAAAAATTATTTGTTCAGTGGCAAAAGATTCTGTCTTAAAATAGACATTCATATAATATTTTATGGCTAAAGAAACAATTTATCAATGGCAAATATTTTCAATCAACGATCAATTAATTCATTCACTTGCAAATACTATTTATATTTATTTCAAGAAACTTTTACCAATTTTTCGTGGCCAACTCTAGCCATCGAAGGCCCCTGTAGTTGGGCGGCCATTTCTAACCTAATTAACCTAGTAAAATCAGTGGGCGGCCATTTCTAACCTAATTAACCTAGTAAAATCAGTGAGCGGTATTATTAAATATAATACGGACGCCTCCAACCCTCTATTATCTAATATGATATTTGAAAACTCTTCGTTAGGTTAGTTATATAATTCGGCTACAGAGATATGCAGCTCAGACAGAGATCGAATAAAAATAATTATCATTAATAAAATAGATTTAATAAAACCATTTAGAATAAACTAACATTCTCTCTCTATCTAAATACATTCTCTGAGCTATAAGTACTTGCACTGTTCGACAATGATGATGATGATTTTATTTCATTGTTAATATTACTGACTCAATAAAACATTCAGCAATTTGTCAATATGATCTCAATATTTTATTATTATACAATTTAAAAGTTTCCATCTCTTTAACCATGCCACACTTGTAATATTAATCATACTGAATTAATTCTTTCTTTAAGAGCACTTATAATACTGACACTAATCTCAGGGTTCTCTGTTATATTTAACAAAATGCTCGGCAGTATTGTGTTGTCCAATAGAACTGACATTCTGGTTGGCTATAGAAAACATTTAACTTATTTAAATTCCAGGTGTCTTCATCCACATATCAACTATTATAATATTTAGCAAGATGATGACCTTATTAAAGAACAACGCATAATTTTGAATAATACTGCCAATTTATAATCCAGAATCTCAGTCGGAATGATGAAAAGACAAGGGTGCTTTTGTGTCCTTCCATCACCCATGACAACACAATAATTAAACTAAGATTTAATATTTAGCAATTCACTTACATGTGTATGGAACAATGTGCAATTAAAACCTACTAGTTTGGGAATAAAGTGATTTTACACATCCATAAAATAAAATGTTTTGGTCTGAAGTTTCAATTCCATAAATAATTCTTATTAAATTAAAAATATAATGAAATATTCTGATCTGCTTAAAATTGTCTATCTAGTGTATTTAATTTGAGATTTCATAAATAATTTTTGGACTCAAGAAATTATTGCAAGTATTATGCAGATACACTTTTATTTAGCACATAAGAAAATGACTCAAAACAGCTTTTAATAAGACTATATTTATTATTAAATTCTAACAATATTCCAATTTATTCTTACAATTTAACAAAAACAATCCCTTAGGATTAACATAATAAACCAAAATTATACACTTTAGTTGATCCCATATGGATAAAATAAAATAATAACTAATAGTAATTAGTCTATGCTTTTAGACTGGGATTTGAACTACTTCTTCATCTTTGCTGTACATTTATTTAGATAAAATATAACAAAATAAATATTATTGTCGATACACTAACTTATCAGTTTAGTGTATCTTATATGAACGGCTGCTTAACTTTATTCTGACTATTTGTTTTAAAATAAAAATAATTGGATTCTAGGCAATGCGTACAAACGATTATTATCATCGTATCTTTAACTAAATGACAGTTTTTATTTAAATAACTTATTATAATTTATGGGTTATTTATCAGAAATTACATTTATTATTTTAATGTTTACCTGAATAACAACTGAAGTTGTTATACACACTGTTTCCTCCGTATAAGTTATATTGTGAGTGCTACTTAATAATTAACTTGAATTAAACTTAGTATTTGAACCCTCCTTTGGCAAATAAAATTTATAAATCACACAATTTTAAACTTATTTTCTCCATTGACTCATGTGTAGATTACCCGCACTATTCCGACGCACAGTCCAGACATTGATTATATATACTAG
Source organism: Epiperipatus broadwayi (assembly GCA_028023455.1). Taxonomy (NCBI): domain Eukaryota; kingdom Metazoa; phylum Onychophora; class Udeonychophora; order Euonychophora; family Peripatidae; genus Epiperipatus; species Epiperipatus broadwayi. Next base: position 59,699 of record JAQFVV010013028.1, on the reverse strand, counting down.
CACTCTATTTTTACTAAATGGATCGTGAAGAATTTACCTCCAGTATACCCGTTATCTTGCCATAACTTTTAAATAAAACACAATATTCTACACCTTCCGTGGTGGAATTATCTCTATTTCTCATGAGGAAAAGGGAATAATACCGTAGATACGAAGAGTTAACGACTATCTTAAAATAGTTTGGTGGGTCCTTGCCTCTTACCTGGGCATAATAGGAACACACACCAATATAATCCTCTCATGGGATTTTAACGAACGAAATGAACTAAATACGGTATAAATGCTGATCGTCCTGGCTCTGGGAAGCGATCGCTTGGGTTATAACCATACCCGAATTCTAGATTTATTTATTCCCCTCATGGAAAATAAAGCTTTTGGGGAGATTATTTTCCATCCCACAAATAAATACATACAATTGTTACTAATGTGAATATTAATCATATACTGATGCTATTCGGGGCAAGACAAGCAAATACACTAATTACACAAAATTTATATTCCGGGGTATACTTAAATCAACGTCTGTAATCAATGGATAATACAAAATAAACATAATAATTTTCACCTTTGCCAAAGAAACATTCAACAAGTAATTGGTTATATAGTATTTTGAACTAAATTAAGTGAATGCGTTAATAAAAAAAATAATTGGGAATAAATTCCGCAATTAACATAGTATAAATTTGTTTTAAACTTTAAATAAATAAGATTCTGTATAGCACTTCTCTTTAATTACTTCTGATAATTTTAACTAGATATTTTATCTATTAAGTATCTGAACTTTTATACTTTTACGTATTTAACATATAAATTTATACCCATAATTGCCTATCATAAGTAAACACATTTTATAAAATTATTTTCCATGTCAAATATAAATTTAACCTAGAATAATTAAAAGAAAACATACCTTTATGATTACAAGGTCATTTAAATACTACTTGAATATACATCTTTTAACCTGTTGATAAAAAAAAATATACATAATTTTTTTTCAAATAAAAAATATTACTTAACAAGTGTTTATTATCTTTCTAGAAAAATGTTTTTCCGTTGGCAATTTATTTAGATGAAGAATTTGATCCTTTCGTAGTTCACGAAGTAAAATTTTTTTTTGAAATAAGAAACACATTTATTATTTCATTTTGATAAAAGTTGCTTCTATTCTGGCGCATTTAATAATTAAGCAAAGAAAACATAATAGCGTTGGATATTAATTCTTCTTTGAATTAACTTATATAATTTTGGGATCCAAGAAAGACAATACATAACTTAACATGACGAATATTTTGACGCTTGACGATCACATATATACAATTCTTTTCCTTTTTAATATTGGTGATACGTACCATTTTATTTAGCTAGCTGGTTTAAGAATAAACTAATGCGCGACTTTTAGGAAATATTATAATTATAAAGACTGCAGCTGACTTACGTAGATAGAATTTTAAGGACTCTAGTTGAGGTATAATATAACATATTATATTATAAAGTTATAATTAAGTCACTTATATTGGTAATTTTTATTCCTACTCTAGGAATTATAAGTCTTCTTTAATAATGAATTTCCGTAATATGCACGCATACAAAATTTTCAATACTTGCCTTGAGAAAATTTATATTTTCCTTTTAAAAATTATGCAGGTGCATAAGTAAATATCCTTTATCATTCATATTATTTCTAGATAATTTTCATTGAATAAATTATATTTTAATGTGAGGAGCTTTCATTATTTTTAACTGCAGACAATGTCAGTTAAAAAGAGCGCGAAATTTTATAGTTAACTTTCCTTAGCTTTTATAATATGTCTTTTAAATTATAAATTTTTCTTTTATACCAAGAAAAAATTATCAAATAAGGTAAAGTTAATAAATAATTGTTTATTTGCTGGAAATTATTTATATTATTTACTTTAAACATAATGACGCTTTCAGTGATTACTGTAGTCAATACGGTCATTTTAAACTTTAGCACACGATAGTATAATCTTTTAGTATAAAAACTTTATAATAGGTCGATGGACATAGAAAAGCAGAATATCCTATCAATTAAGATTAGCCAAACATGATATTATCAAACATTTAATGGACTGATATTTATTTCTGCAATAAAAATTATAAAAAAAATTTGTTACCGAATTTCAGTACTGACTCCTCCTTGGACTAATAGCAGACTAAACTTTTCTCCAGTTTTTTGGCGGTCTTGTTTTATTTTAGCGACCTCTTACAGAGAAAAAATCATTTAATTATACATAAACAAAAGAAAGGGGAAAAAAAAAACTTATTACAGTTATATTTTGTTCTGTATGGTTTAAATGGATTACAAGGTAATTTGACAAATAATGTAAAATAATAAATACATGTAATTGACACTGTTTATTAGTGGTGTATATTTCTGTATACATTATTGTCTAAAATAATTTAAAAAATAAAATTACCAGAAGCTATGTTGTTATGATAAGATACTCATCTATCCCCCCCCTGTCCATCTACAATCAATTACTATTTATAATATGCTTTTATACTATATTAAATTGCTCTTATGGTTATTATTTTTAATTAAACTATTTATGCTCTTTTCCAAAATGACATTAAATTACTAAATTTATTAGTTATTTGCTTAAAATACGTTAAAGTGAGTAACTAGAATACTTTATTAATCACTTAATATTATTACTATTTTATTTCTTTTATTTTCTAGAAAAAGATAGCATTGTTTTCCTATGGAAACGATGCTAAATAGACCAAGTGTCAATAACACTAGGTTACAATATATATATATATATATATATATATATATATATATATATATATATATATTGTGCCATTACAATTTAGTCACTAGCTAAATTTATAGTAATGTGCATGTGAGGAAATGTAAAACCAAAAATCATCATCACATTTTTATATAACCATAAAAGAAACTGTAGGGCATCCAAGTTCAAACCCTACCAGATCAAAATTTTAAATGCTTTAGACAGAAAGAGAGTGAGACAGCAATTATATGCTTTACTTGTTTGTGTGTTAATAAATCTCAAAAAGAGCAGTATACACATTTAATATTTAAATTTTCTGTTAAAAAAGCAAAGTTATAATGCATACGTATAAGCAGTGTATGTGTAAGCTATTTAATTGTTTTATATTTCAAATATTTAACATTTTAACTTTCTTTAAAACTAACCTATGCTTGAGCAATTCTAATATCTTATTCTATGCTTCTATTTTGCTTTTCTATAATTGTAATTGGGATTTAAAAGCTAAGGATTTAATTTTAATATTCATCAAAATATAAAATTATAAAATTACAAACCAAATTTTCTTTAAAAAACTTGTTTTTTAATTATTATGACTATATGAATTTTTATTTCAAAAGCAACGTTTCGACTATTTATTTCCTTATAGTCTTTTTCAAGCCACTAAAATATACAAAAAAATAACAACATAAATAAAATAAAATTAAAACATTATATAAATCTAATATACAATATAAAAACATTACCTTCCTCTATTTAAAAAAACTATAATTTAAACTTCTATTTAAACCACTCTGTTTAAATTATATTTAGATAAAATATCTTAAAACCAGTCTTATCATCTACAAAAATCAATTAATTTTTTAAATTCCTTAATATAAAAAATTTTCTTTTTAAACTTACATTATAATTAATTATTGTTTCTAAAAGTTCTATTATTTGCAAACGATGTGACTAGTTTTATCTTTTATAAAATCAATTAGTTTTTTATTCATATATGGCTTAAATTCCTTAATATAAAAATTTTCCTTTATAAATCTTTTTTTATAATTAATTACTGTTTCTAAAAGTTCTATTTTGTAATTGATGTGACCAGATTTAGATTTATGAAAATAAATTGCAGATTTTTTATCTGATAGATGTTGTTTTAATCTTGTTCTTAACTTATTTTTAGTATTTCCAATATAAGAAACACTTTTACCAACATTCCAGCAGTCTAAACATTTTATCATATATACACCTTTCATAGCTTCAAGCATATCAAATTTTTCATTATAATTAATCAGTTTTTTTTAAATCTTTCTTTTTTTATATATATACCGGATGTAATTTAATGTTAAATTTATTATTAATTTTTTTACAAATATTTTTAATCCTAATAAAAATATTTTTTGATACTTTAAATCCTATGTAAATTTTATTAATATTATTAACTTTATTATTAATTTTATTTTATTAATAATATTAATAAAATTTACATAGGATTTAAAGTATCAAAAAATATTTTTATTAGGATTAAAAATATTTGTAAAAAAATTAATAATAAATTTAACATTAAATTACATCCGTATATAAAAAAAAGAAAGATTTAAAAAAACTGATTAATTATAATGAAAAATTTGATATGCTTGAAGCTATGAAAGGTGTATATATGATAAAATGTTTAGACTGCTGGAATGTTGGTAAAAGTGTTTCTTATATTGGAAATACTAAAAAATAGGTTAAGAACAAGATTAAAACAACATCTATCAGATAAAAAATCTGCAATTTATTTTCATAAATCTAAATCTGGTCACATCAATTACAAAATAGAACTTTTAGAAACAGTAATTAATTATAAAGAAAGATTTATAAAGGAAAATTTTTATATTAAGGAATTTAAGCCATATGTGAATAAAAAACTAATTGATTTTATAAAAGATAAAACTAGTCACATCGTTTGCAAATAATAGAACTTTTAGAAACAATAATTAATTATAATGTAAGTTTAAAAAGAAAAATTTTTTATATTAAGGAATTTAAAAAACTAATTGATTTTTGTAGATGATAAGACTGGTTTTAAGATATTTTATCTAAATATAATTTAAACAGAGTGGTTTAAATAGAAGTTTAAATTATAGTTTTTTTAAATAGAGGAAGGTAATGTTTTTATATTGTATATTAGATTTATATAATGTTTTAATTTTATTTTATTTATGTTGTTATTTTTTTGTATATTTTAGTGGCTTGACAAAGACTATAAGGAAATAAATAGTCGAAACGTTGCTTTTGAAATAAAAATTCATATAGTCATAATAATTAAAAAACAAGTTTTTTAAAGAAAATTTGGTTTGTAATTTTATAATTTTATATTTTGATGAATATTGTTTATAATACTGACTATTTTTAAAGAAAAAAGAAGTTCAAGATTAAAGTTTATGCTATTTAATTTTAAATGTTAGGGTTATAATTTCTGAACTAGCATTTATATTATTAGTCAACCAGATTTATAAATGATTGGAATAATGGCAGTGTGTATGCTTGGATATATTACATACATAAACTACATTTTTTATTTATTAAATATTGAAAGAAAATTGAGAAAATCTGTTAATTTTTTTTTATTCAACAGTTTGTACTAGAAGGGTTAAATCTGTCAAATTATTTTTTTGTACAATTTTATGTTAAAAGAGGAAATCTGTTGAATCAGATATCTATTTTTGTAGCAATTTTGTTTTTGTAAGTGATTGTTTGTCACTTTGGGAGCTTAAGCTGGGTGATAACTCTAATTTTGAAATTGTCTTATCTTAAGATCTAAAGAAGGAAGCTCAAAAATTTGAAATGTTACCTAGGTGTAAGGAAAAAAGGATTAAGTCTATTTTTTTAAACAAAAGTGTCTGGAAAGAGGATTAAACTTTTCAGTTGAAAAATAATTTAGTTGAAAATAAATTAGAGATCTAATTAAAACGAATTTGTCCAAAAATAGCAAGTGACGCTATCTCTGATTGGTTAAGTTAGCTAAAAATTGGATATAAAAAGCTGTCTGAAAAAAATCAGTTGAATTATTATTGTGATTATGATTCAGATTATTAGACTATTAAATTGAATGTTGAAAATATAAGAAATGACTGGCTAGAAAAATTATATGTATGTCCCATCTTTGCCTGACCATCTGGGAAGCTGCACATCATATAGGAAAGAAAAGATGTTTTGTCTAAAATAATATTCTACACCTTTCAACTGACCAGAGAAATAAGATGTTCTTAATAGAAGGAAGAGAGCATTCACCTGCCTTCGGTAAAAGATGAATTATTCTACCGATAAATATTAATCATCAAGTCCAATTAATTGTTCCAACAACTGATTTTAAATCCGGGAAATTTATAATGTGAAAAAAACTGCTGTATTTCATTCACTAAAAAAATAATGCTTGACAGGAAGAGAAGAAAAAATGATATAGTGATTTCCAAATTATCCACTAATGCAAATAACCTCAATAGGATCCTCATCATCAAATAATTATATACTTCAAGAAAGTGATTGTTCCAAAGAACACGGAAATTGTTGCTGCCAAGTATAGACAGTATACAAGACAAGTGAACCCTTGGATCAGTAATATGACTTTTAGATCTATTTTCTTTATGAAATCAGAGTATTAATAAAAATTTAGTAATAAAGTGACATATTTTATTTAAAGAAATTTTAAAGACAATTCAGATCGATGGAAACCAAGAATGTCTTAATAATAATAGCTTTGAACTACATAAATGAATGTGAATGTATCAAAATTTATTTGTTTATTAATTTTACAGTTATGAAATATTAATGTGTAAAATAATTTTTTTTATGGTATTATGATTTTAGTTTTAACTAATATATTATTATTATTTTGGGATAAAACACGCACATACATAGTAATATTTTATATGTGTATAATTGCAAGTGAATGTGAAATAATAGGTGGTGTTAAAATATTAAATTATTTTGTCTTGAGAAAGTATAGATTTCAGCGCTTAGAAGGGATGGGGAGATAATGATTTAAAACTCTTTTCTAAGAACTTGATTTTTCTAATTTCTATTAACATTTTTTTTAACATTTTACTTACATGTTAGATTTATAAAGTATGTGTGCTAATGAGCGGATAATATTTTTTTTCTTGAAATACTTTTCTCATGGAGTGAAAATCATGGTCAATGTGACATCCAACTTAATACAATATACATTTGAAGGGAAAGGGGGAAGAACTTAAAATTAATCTGAGGATTGTTATATAATCAATTATTATCATTATTATTATTCATGTCAATTTTCATGTTTCTCTAGAAAATTTTATGTATATGTTACAAATGCAGTAATAAATATTAGTTTGTTTTATTAAACGAGGCATATATATTTCATTAAGTGTAGTCTTTGTTAAGTGTGATCATTCATCGTCATCAGTGGTTGAATATCAGTTATTTAAGATATAAGTAAATATGCTAAAATTAAGCAATAATTATGAATTTATGTATAAAAATTAGTTTTATGTTTAGGCTTAGTCCTAGAGCAGTAGTTGAAACCCTTGTCATTATCATTATTATCATCATCATCAATGTTTTAATTAATGAGCTGTTTAAATGTTTAAAGGCCATAAATAAATATTAATTTCATAATATTTAGTGATTTCTTAGTATTATTATAACCACATCCCATCATCTATTTCATGCAAAGATGAGTGAATTGCCATCCTAAATTAGTTATATATAATCTGAGCTAGTAAACTTATAAAAATACTGAAACACGTTTGTTATGTTAAGATCTGAGAAATGATTTATGTCTAATGAATTCTACTTTGGTTTAACCCTTAAACCGCTAATTATATTATCGGTTGTATGAGGTAAAAATCAAATGTTTTAATTGGCCAACTCACAAACTGAAGACAAAGCCTATTGTTAAAACATATTTGCCTATAATATTAAATTCAACTCAGATACGTTTATAAAAAGTATATTACTAATTTAAAGAGAACGAAAGTTCTTTCAAAAATAAATTGCTATTTATTTATTCTAAAATATTCAATTTCGGCAACATAAAAGCTATAATATAAACAAAAAGGTCGACTTTTACGTTATAGAAAAGTAAATATTTCTTTTTACTAAATCTTAAATATTTTTACTAAAATCTTCAATATTTTTCAAAAATAATTTTGTTTTTTTAGTATTCTCTCTGAAAATAATTTTAATTTCTCAAAATATTCTTTTATAATAATTTAAATCATATTCAAAATGAAAATCTCAGCGTTTTTCTTTATTTTCTTTGATCAGATGGTTTCTTTGTTCTTTCCAGCCAATCAGAATGTCTTTTTCGGCTGAGAGCATGCTAAGAACCAATCACAAGTAATGTTCTTTCTTTGTTTAGGTTTAAATGCATTTTTTTTTATTTTTTACTTGTAAAATAATTCAGAAGAGAGCACCATCTTACAGAACTTTTAAAAAACCTATTCAATACCTGTCTAGCGAATATTTTAGCATAAAAACTGGCAGAGTTAGAGTGATGTCAGATGTCGACGAGGAGCTTCGTAAGAGGCGGGAAAAGGGTTAAAGATGTTTTACTTTTACCTAAATATTAGGGCGTATAGTGATATGGCTCAAAAAGCAAAATCTCCCATTTTTATTAGAAATAAAGTACCAAGAAGAGATTCAAACCCGGTACATGTGAAAAGGTTATTAGATATAACTGTGTCTAGATTCAGATAATCTAGCGGTGCCCTGCTAGACCATATTCACTTAGTATTTGTTTAAACATGCACTTAACATCAAACCAAGAAATGAAAGTGGATAAGATCTACTGTCTGTATACCTGAGTTATATTTTATTGAATTACTAGTGTACTCACCTCACGTGATTTCATATACCTGAGTTATAATACTTGTTATTAATAATTTGCTTATAATTATTGATGGTGGGATATCTTGAGAAATCTAATGATAGAAATATGTTTCATTTCATCCAATGACCTGTAATATGATAGATAACTCAGTCTGATCTTTGGTTTAATAGACACTACTCATGTTAAATAATTCTTCTCTTTTGATATAAAATCTACAATGCATTTTTCGTTTATTGAGCTAGATATTTATATTGGAATCTTTTGGAGATAAAATAGAGATTTATATTTGAATCATTTCATAATTATTAAATACATTTGGATCATTTGATCATCTTTATTAAGTTACATTTTTTTAACAATACTGGAATATTTGAGATTTTTACAATACTTGAATTTTTTGATTCTTTAATAGACCAGATCTCATTTTCTTACACTAAATACAATTGATTTCTCCTTTACTTATTTCTTTTGAACTACTTTAATTCTGTAACAATGGCATAAATATTTATATTTGAATCATTTCTTGATTAAATAATATACTTGATCCAGTTGATCCTCTTCATTAAGTTAAGCTGAATATAATAATATACTGAATATTTTGGATTCATAATTTTTTAATAATATTTGACATTTCATGATCATTTAATCAATATCTTTTGATCTAAACCTTAATTTTATTACAATGGATCTGTGATCGATCTTTAACATTGTTACAATATATATATATATATATATATATATATATATGTGTGTGTGTGTAGTAATAAAATCATGTTATATGTCACATGATGTATATAACTTGCATTTATCAATATGTAATATAAAGAGCATTTCAATAGCTCTAAACAAGCTTATTATTTTATGATAAATGCTATAAGAGAAAGCATTCAAATCATTTTTATCTAGGAATGTTCCCATCCCCAGACCAGTTTCCAGCTATGGCTCTCTTCAGTGAGGAGTTTCGGCCTTTTGGCTAAATTAAATTAGAAATCACATTAATATATGGGATTTCTGAATTAAGTTCAGACCCATATGATTATTTCAATTGAAAAGCTGAATTTAAGGACTTGTAGAGATCTAAAAATTTCAGATCTTCTTAAGATTTAACTTTTAGATAAATGCTAATATTGAGTTAGTTTTTTTAATCTGGTGTCCCAGCTCCTTACTGAAGAGAGCCATAGCTTGAAACCAGTTTGGGAATGGAGACAATCCTAGATAAAGATGATTTGAATGCTTTTTCTTATAGCATTTATCATAAAAAATACACTTGTTTAGAGCTATTGGAATGCTCTTTATTAATATATAAGACAGAGTTCTAATATATAATTTGTAGCAAAATTCCTTGAATTTTTGCAAGTAAATAAAAATTAACAAAATAAAAATAAAATTATTAATTGAAACAAAGCAGACAATAATTAATTAAATATTTATTGTTGCACATTTATAAAAATTAAAATTTCTTTTGCATATTAAGTAAGCTTTGAAGATGAAATTAAATGCATGCATGTATTTTAATACTTTTAAAAATTTGTTTTTAGGCTGTTAATTTTAATTTACTTTTTTTTTTCAAACACTGTTTTACTAGTTTAAATTAAAAACATAAAAGCAAAATAGTCAAGCGTTGTTAGCCGAGAGGTCATCGCACCCGCCTTACAAGCAAGTAGTTAGTTGCAGATGGGTGTGGGTTCACGCCCCGGCCGATGCTATGACATATAAGAAGAAAAAAAAAGCAAAATATGCATATTTACTCTTTTACATTTAATTCTCCACCATTCATATTTTTGCTTTACTTTTGAATCATGTGAGATATAGACTATATAAATGTTAAATACTATTTTGCTCAGTTTACTAATGAATTTAAACACACAAACAAACAATATTAATATATTTGACAATTCAAATTATTTTTTCTGCCAATTATATTTTATAAGACAATTCACTAAGCAGAAACAAAGCCATACAAATGTGATTGCCCAAAGATACATATTATCCTTTTACATTGCACTCAGCATATGTTTCATAATATACGATTCATTATTAATTTTCAGCAAGTACTATATTTTGAATTAAGTTGTAATGAAAATCTTATATAACCAAACATTTCAAATAAAACTAACATTATAGGTAAAATTGCTTTTAACAAAATTGCTTATCTTATATTTTTTCTTACAGTATTTACATAAATCTTTTCAGTCTATTTTTTTATGTTAAAAAGTTTAATTATTCAACTAGTGGTTAGTCTTTTTTATATAAAATTATCTTATATACAATCAAATTCTGATAAGTAGTTATTCAATTTACAAGGTATTTCAAAAAGAAAATAGAGATAAATAGTAAAGAATTCAAAGAAATCACCAATTACAAATGCCTCATTCAAATAATTAATCCAGATAAAATAAAATGAATGTAGTTATTTATAAAATTCATAAAAAATATCATTAAATTATTGATAATGTAGGCTTTTAATAAACATGTTCTATCAGAAATTATGAATCTAGGACTTGGGTACTTAATAGAAATACAATATAGAAACCTTATGTCATACAATGAAGTATAAAGAGATATATGTTGGATGTAATAAAAAAAGATTGAAAGCAAAACACAGACATGAAAATACAAAAAGATATACATGAGTTAAATTTCACTATGTTACTAAAAAAGATAAAAAAAAAAAAATAAAGACAGAATCCCAAGAAATTGTAGCAGATCTACAAAGAATTAATTTGCAAAATGAATCTATGAAATAAGGAAGTTGTTTAGAGTGATAAGCATAAAGCATAAATCAGATAAGCTAATTAAATTTAACATGATCTTTATCCATCCAGTAGGAGAATGATTGAAAATAATGATGATGGTAAAAAATAATACTAACAGATTCTCTTTTATAATGAATACATAGTAAAGAAAATATTTTATATCTGAAAATAATTTGTATATAAGTATTAAAAAATAAACACAGTACAGGAATTGATTAAAAGATCAAAAATAATAGTATCAATTTGTTTGACAATCTACATTCTATTTTTGGAAAATTCCATCAATCTTACTTTCTAGATATGCTCTCTGGAATATCAACTTTAGGCATGTCCTCAGAAATAAATCGTAAAATGTTTTCTAAAAAAAATCAAGAAGTGACATAATTTCCTAATTTTACAATTTCAAAATAGATTATGCAAAATATAGATGATGAAGATAATTTAAATCACATTGGATTACAAATTAATTTAACACTTTATTTAATTAATAAGAAAAATGGAATATAGATTGTTAACAAAAGATGCTGATGTTAATTATTATGACTGTTTGGTGAGTACTCAATTTTTATAATTTTAAATAAAATTTAAATATTTTTTTTTACTCTCAAAAATATTAAATTATTTTTTTTTAAATGAGTAAACCAAATTTATCTGTTTGTAAGCCTACAACAATTCAGAATACTGCATAGAGACTCCTTGAGAACAAAAATACAGAAAAGACATTTAATTATGTTGCAGTTGTACTAATATTATTTAGTATAAAATGTTTTGACATTTCCACATAGTTAAAAGATTATAATTTTTAATTAAATTTAATTTTTTTTTTCAGATAATAATTTTTAATTAAATTTAATATATTTTATTCTCAGATTATAATTTTTAATTAAATTTAATATTTTTTTTATTTTCATAAATATTAAATAATTACATTTTTAAACTACATAAAACAAACATACATTTTTAAATCTACAACCCTTAAAGAATAAGATTATTAAAAAAATAATAATAATGGTAATTTGATACTAATGTTAATATTTAAGGGAACAAAATTTTAGCAAAAAAAAAAATAAGTAGTTGTGACAATTTGGTACAAATATTATTTATGAAAATTCTTTTAACAATTTTCCTTTTTACAATGAATTTGTGATATGTCATCAAAATAATTAGTAGAAAAAAAAACTAAAATAAAAATCTAGAGTAGGATGCAAAAATTTGAAGATATGCACTGCTTCAATATATATATATTTGCATCTATATTTGAGATTTTGTATGATTTTTATTTCTTGAATGGTTGCTTTAACAGTAACTTAGACATGGGCTTGCAGTAGTTCATTTCTAATTACATATATTAGATAACATGTGACATTCTGGAACTAATTAATTCATTTTACCATCTGTCTTGACATTCCACAAATAGTATTTTTAACTTCTGCAGAGGGTTGTATTTGTTGAATTAAATGTTTCTATGCATTGTTGTTATAATAATTAATAGAAAAGAGGAGATAATATCCATAAAATAGAAAGAAAAACTTTAATCTTTGTTGTTTCTAGGAAATTCTCAATTATTACTAATTGACAATTCCTGATGTTAAGCAAGTTTTACTCATAAACATGTAACTGAACTTTCCTATATTGAAACCAGGGCTTAAATCTCTAGTTAAATCTTTGTTAAAATCTCAGCTTAATCTTAAAAGAAACTTGTCTTTATAATACATTTTGCATATTTGCTTAAATATCTTTAACTATTTTATCCTGTATTGTATTTATAGTGTGTATTGGAATGTTAGTTTTAAGATTTCAAATGTTTTAATTTATTTATCTGAGAGTGTATTGCGAGTTTCTATTTTATATACTTTGTGTTTTCTCTTTTCTTTATATTACTAACCCTGGATAAATGCTTGGGCAGATATTAGTAATTTTCTTTTAAATCATCTGGTTTTTTTTTTTGTTATAATTAATTTAGATAAGCTTGGTTTGCATTTTCCTGGAGACCTGCAAATCATTTGGCAAGTGGTTTATTGAGTATATTGTTCTGTTTTTCCTAAATCAGATATTTTGTTTTTTTCTATTTAAGATTATGTAAGATCATAATCTTTCTTGTTTTATTTTCTTTCCTTGTATTGGAATCAACCTTGATGATCTTGAATGTGGTCATTCATGGGCTGTTCTGCAGACATATGACATTCTTATTCCCGATGTTTCTTTTTCATGCTAAGGAAAGCTTGGCTATCCTGTTTCATTATATTCCCTACAAGACCCCTTTTGTTTTGAAATCTCTAAATCGGGAAATTGGAATTATTTTTTTTTTTATAAATTGCTAGCAGGAAAACATTATAAATCCATTTTTAATTCTTAGATGAAAAAATGAGCTTATCTACCAGGGTGTTTAATGCTTCAATACTATCGTACACTCTCTGGTAAATACGCTAGAAAAATCTAGATCAAACTTTCATATTTTGTTTGCGTGGAATTTATTATTGTGAGTTTAATAAACTTTAAAATTATTTAGAATTATTTTGGCTAATGTTTGTCTCTGTATTCTTTTCTCAATTGTCTGAACAATGTTAAAGATTTCTTTTTCTCCCTGGGTCTAGCTGGTAGCATTCATCATCATCAACTCTTGATCACCATAAATTAAATTTTCTAGGCAGTAAGTGACCTCATGGTGTCCTCGGTGATCAAAATAAATGAAAAAGTGAAAGGTACAATATATATAATAAATTTGAATATTACACACACACACACATATATGCATAAAAATTAGTGTATTCAGAAAAATGGATCCCATCAAAATTATTTTATCTTTTAAAAAATAATAATTACAAAATAATTTATTAAGTTACTAGATTATATAGTTGCTAAATATGAATCATAAAAAAATCTAATGTGATTAAACAATAACATTTTATGGACATTGAGATAGTGTGACATTACAATTCTCTTGACACTTCGTTCTAGCATATAAGATTTAGAGATAAATTAGTGAAGATAACCATCTTCTATTGGAATAATAAAACATAAATTTTTAAAATAAGAAAAATAATAATAATTTGAATTATATATTAATACAATCTATAAAATTAATAAATATGAATGAAGTAAATAAATAATAAAAACTATATAAATATTGTTTACATAAAATACTTATTTCCATAACAATATCACATTTCATCGCAGATACTTGTATATATATGTCTCTGAAAGCATTAGTGATTTTATTTATAATCTGAGCATTCTATTATAAGACTGAGTAATTAATAAAAACTAGATGGTGTGCTATTATAAAATTCCCATCTTACAGGCTTTTGTCTTCTTCAGTAAGAACTATGATTCAAAGCTGGAAGTAATGCACTTATGCAGTCATTAGTCTCCTTATACTGCTTTATACAAATCAAGCTGATTAAGACAAAACAAGTAACCAATCACCATGAAAATGAGGATTATATAAAAATATAGCATTTGATGTCATTATTATTTAAGTTTATAGTAGATGGCTTAAGTGCAGAATGAAGATAATTAAAACACAGTGTCATACAATATTAAACAAGTCATTGTCAAACTTTGTGAAATTAAAACAACCAATATTTTGACCAGGTTACAATGGTCATCATCTGGGCAACAAATGTTATAAATTAATTGTAGAGGTGCTGTAAACACTGATGGATAACAATAATAATCTTCGTTTTAATATAAATATATTGTATATTCTGAAAATTAGTCATAATTCAAAGTTTCAATTTTACTAACTCTCAATTTTACTGTTAGTATTTAATACTAATTCTTTTTAAAAAGAATAATGTTTCAATTAAATATTTGTTTAAAAATAAATCTTTTAATCTAAAACAAAAAAATATCTGCACAATGGAAAAGTTAAAAAAAAATAAGTTTTAATGTGACAGATTCATTAAACATAGGAAAACTTCATATTTCTAAAAACATGTATAACTAAAGTTAATAAATAGCTATTTATGAAAAATGAATGTGTTTTATTCTCAAAATGACACTTGAAAAAATATTGGGATTACAAAAATAAGTATGAAAATCCAAAGTAAAATATTAAATGTTAGAAACTTGAAAACAATAGTGGAATTATAAAAATAAGTAGAACATTTCAAAGTAAAACATTAAATGTTAATTGATTTGATACTTGGAAACTTCATTTACCAGATAATTTTTAGTTCTATTACCTAATTTGAATTCTAAATCATGTGTATGGTAGAACAACTAAAATTTTATGATGCCCTTAAGTATGCCCCTTAAGTATTGTGTTTAGATACTTAAGAAGGTCTCTTTTTTTTTTAAAGGCCAATAATAAATATGCCATTTCTATATGATATTATTTTTCCAATAATTAATGGTGATAACCAATTTATACTTCTTTTACTGCCAAATATAATTTATAATATGTAAGAGTATATAAAATTTGCATATTGACAGATTTTAATAAATAAATATTTTAAAAAAAAAACAAATGTTACTTTCTCTAAATATATTATTATAAATATATGTTATATGATTCAGTATATCCATAATATTAGAATGAAAATATTACAGTCCTTTGTTTATTATAATAAACTACTGTAAAAAAAATTTTAAGAATATAATTAACTAGCAGTACGAGGTAGTTACTTAAAGAAGATTTAATGATTACCAATGAAGGTCAAAATTGTATTTAGCTGAGAATTAATCCAATCGTTCACTAAGTGAATGAATGACAAAATTTAAAAGCTATCAAAATGCCAACTTAGGTCATAAAGACAGCTATACTAGTAATTTTATTATCACTTACAGCCTTTCTACTTTAGTTAAATTTAAGTACTAAATATAATATAAACACACGTATATGTATATATATTAGCATTTTTACATTTTATAAATATATTATTTCTTCGAAATGTAATTTAAACATGTTCAGGCAATTAATATTATAAATAAGTAATAATACTAAAATCACAAAATTGAATACCAAATCTCCTTACCAAAATTTTAATAATACTCATTTTAACACCATTTAAAATGTATATTACAAAATGATTGATTTCATGTTTATTTAAAAAATCAGGATGTTTTTTAAGGCAACTATATAAACATTTTATCCAATACTTGAGTTCTAAATTAGCTTTAGCTAAAGCAGATTATATTTAAGAATAAAAATTATGTCATGAATATGATCTTTAGATATATG
Organism: Epiperipatus broadwayi; assembly: GCA_028023455.1. Classification (NCBI taxonomy): domain Eukaryota; kingdom Metazoa; phylum Onychophora; class Udeonychophora; order Euonychophora; family Peripatidae; genus Epiperipatus; species Epiperipatus broadwayi. The sequence continues at coordinate 43,157 of JAQFVV010013028.1, read as the reverse complement.
CAATGTAACAGTGATACATATTGATAGATAAAATTATTAACAGTGCACGCTAACTTTGGGCCAAAACATTACACTAACTACCAATGTTTCTATTAAAAAGTTTCAATGATTTTCATAAACTTTAAAGAATTCACAGATTATGAATATAGAATTTATTATATATGCTTCAAATGCCAAAAAATATATGGAATTAAAAAAAATAAATAAAAATAAAAAGCTGCCAATGTGGATTGGTAAGACAAAAAAAATCAATAGTGCTAATTTGAAATGCATTAAACACAAAAATTTAACAATGAAACATATGGCAAACTAAGGATGTGGTAAAAATAACAATTATATATCCATTGTTACAAGAACAAAAAGATGTCTACCCATGCCATACCCAATTCTCAAGTTTCCAGTTTCTTTTAATTATGCATGTCAGCTATACAGAATAAAGATAGAATCATTTATCAACATATTAAGATATGTTACTGCAGTAGGAATATTTGACCTAATATCTGACATGAAGGTACTCTTTATTATAATGATAAATTAAAATAAGTATGTTGTGTTAGTTTGACATTTGAGATAAATGAGATGTATATGAAAATATAAATAGATTCTAGATATTCAACTTACTGTTTCAAATAATTTATTATAAATACTATAAATCTATATGGCTTTACAACAGTAAAAATACATTATCATACAGATAGTTCAGGAATGGACTAAAAAAAAGATTGTTTCCTGAAATACTGTTTTAGGATAAAACCTTGTGGATGGATATATATATATATATATATATATATATATATATATATATATATATATATATATATATATATATATATATATATATATATATATATATATATATATATATATATATTGTGCCCTTTTATATGGGTCACCATTTAAGTTTTGTGCTAATTTAGTGGAAAATTTTAAATTTAAGAAGTATTTTAAATATGGGATGTTGACTTTGCTTGTGGTAATGTTACCATAAGTTTAATTAAAGCAATCTATGAGTGTTTGATATGTGAATTGTGTTGATATTGAGAAGATATTTAAAATGATGATGATTATGATGTAATACTGCATTAATATGTTTAATAACAAATGTTTAAAGCTAAAGTATTTAAAAGACAAGTTAAAATTAGACAAAGATATTTTTTAATTTAAAATATATGTTAAAAGTGAATAAAAATATTTTAAATTATAAGTACTTAAATTGAGATTAATATTTGATTTTAATCATATCAAATAATTATTTTAAAATCTGTTGTAATATCTTATTTATTTTAAAAATAAATATTTATTTTAAAAAGCAATTGTTAGGTTTATTTTTAGACGACAGTAAGCGTTCTTGTGTTATAAAGAACAGATGTTATACACACGCGTGGAAGTTGTCTAATAAAGTTGCATAATTATTTTAAAAAATCATGTTATAAATTTATAAATAATACGTGAGTTATCACGAGATAAAAATAAAGATATTAATGTAAAATATTAAATTTGATTTTAAAAAATATTGTCTTAAAAATATAACGTATTTAAAAAGATTTAGTTTATTTTAAATGATCTTATAAAAGTTAAGATTTAAATTAAGTGAGAAATAATATTTCAAAAGAATGTTTAATAGATTTAAATAAACGATAAATATTGTTTTGAAAGAATTTGATAAAATATCAAATATTAAATAAGTCATTATTTTATTTTTAATAGTGAGTTGATAAATATGTAAATAAGCAAAGTTTGATTGTTTAATCGTACCAATCAGATAAGGAGTTTCTGGCAGTATATAAGCTGGATTCAATTGTTGAGGGGGTCTCTCTACAATAAAACTTCTAAGTCGTTTGTGCTATTAAAAAATAGCTGAGTAAATTTATAAACGCTCTTAAAATCAGTTGTAAAATCAGAAGAGTGTTATTGAATAATTTATAATATTTTTAAAGTAATGAATATGCAGTAGAAACGTAATAATTCCCTATTATCTTCTCAATATCGAAACTCAATTTACGTACAAATAATCAATGGAAACCTCACACATCGGAGAAATATATCAGAAACTTTATGTTATAGAAGTAACAGACGCTGGATTAGTACATAAAACTACAAGATGGAGAAAAGTAGTATTTTGGACTATAAATAGTTTTCAAAAGTTAAATTACTATTGTCTATTACTAATAGATATTTTAAAGAAATATAAATATTTCTGTAAAAGAAAGTATTTTGACAAATTATAGAAGTAAAATATGTATCTTAAGGAAAGATATAAGAAGCGGTAGTAATTTTAAATAAATACTTGCCTTGTTAAGTCTTTATGCTTAAAAGACTAGAGATTGATAATTTGAAAAGGCAAATATATTATAAGTATAAGTATTTTAAAAAAATCGTAATATAATAAAATTATTTTATTAAAGTTATCTAAACGCTGGACGTTATAGATGGAAAAATTAATTCTTACCGGAATATGGTATTTACAAATGCGCAAGTAATACATGGATATCCAAATCAAGTTAAACTAAGCCAAGCCAAACTAAGTTAATTTAAAATAATTGAAGGATAATTTTATAAATTATAACTTAGTTTTGAAATAATAATTTTTTGAATAATATTCTATGAAGAACTGGATCCAGAGAATTTATAAACTATTTTAATTTTATTTGTTTTCTTGGGGAACTTATTTTATTTTTTTAAAAAAAAAAGAACGTTATCATTTTTTATTATAAACTTTCAAGAAACACGTGATTCAACGGAACAGGAAATAGTGTTCTATTAACTTTATACGGAGGATATTTGTTAGAACTTTTATGGTAGGAAAAAAATCGACGCTGGACTATGTAATATGAATTTTTATTTTATTTATTTAACATAAAATTTAAATATTATTAAACTCTTAAAAAGTAGGTTAGGTACATTTATTAAATAGTAACTTAAAAATAATATAATAATTAATTACATAAACTTATTTTTATAATTAATATAACACGGAATATTCTAATGAATGTTTATGAGTAAAAATGTGAATGATTTTTATTTTATGAAGCTGCAAATTCCGAAGAATATTGGATAGCAGAATGGACAATATTATTATTATGGTAAAAAATATTGTATAATGATTTTAAATGAATTTAATATGTTTTTCTTTAGATCAACTGAATATTATGTTGTTGTAGAATGAATGGATAAATATATTATGAAAACACATACATTATATTGGCAACGAACTTTATTAAAATATGCATAAGTTTTTTAATTTATAATATAAACATGATACAACATTACGTAAAAGCTTAGAAATAATTATATGATTCTTTCGTAAATAATTTTGATATTTTATTTATGCTTAGTATTAAAATGATGTTTATTATTTATCTTAATAATTATTTTATTTTTGCAAGTCAGAAAAGGATTTTAAAAGTCTATTTTATTTTCTGTTTATTAGATAAGTTAAGTTACGTTTTAGGTAGAGGCTTATATTTAGATTGAAAAGTTTACTAAGTATAGACAATATAGTATGAGTAATTTGGATAATGAATATTTTATTTGAAGTTGATATTTGTTTTCCGGAAAATGTTTTAAATGAGTTTAGAATATGTTTTATAGATAGAAATTTATTAGAAAGGTTAGTAAAGCACATAGGGTAAAATAATGATTTTACACAGAAAGGAATCATAAAATTTATCTAATGTAATGTTTTATGAATTTAAAATTGATAAATGATTTAAATATTAATGTTTGAATAATACAGATATAGAATGCATATTTTATAAAACATATAACAGGAATTACATTAGGTGGAATATAATTATAGCCAATCATTTGTTTTACATTATAAAGAGATATTGATTTTATATACAGATATTAAGCAATGCTAGTAATAAAGTGAATACATGATAATACATTACAAATGGTAATACTTAATTAATGTAGCTATTTAATTAGTAGAGCTACATTATGTACACATGTTACATAAATAGTCTTGATATATTGTTATTTGTAGTAATTAAAGTACAACTATTTATTTAAAAATCTAAGTTTAAGAAAAACACACTATAATCATATTAATATAGCATTTGAAGGAATGTGTAATTGCTTATTAAGTACATAAGTTAATAACAGTGTAAGCCTCTTATATTTGTATTCCTATTTTTATTTTATTTGTTGTCATAAGTTATAAACTGTAAATAGTGTAAATAAATTTTATTTGAAGTTATTGTAAATAAATTTGTTAATTTGTTTTAAAAGTGTGTCGAGTTTCATTATTTTTCACCTCAGCATTTTGACATCAGATGATTTGAAATAAACATAATATTTGCACAAAATTGAATTTGTTATTATTACTTAGAATTGAATACAATATTTGCTTAACATTATTTTATAAGAATTGATTGACATGAACATAAATATTACAATGGTCATAAGATGATTATAATACACATTATAAGAATACAATATTGTTTATTGCCACAGATTATTAAGTATAAGATTTTGATCTATTTTAAAATGAAGATACCATATGAAGTAAAAGATCTACATATAATTATTTATTTATTTAGTGATTAATTATATCATAGAAATAGATGAGATTAAATTACACTTTAAGATTATTATTTATTATTATTATTAAAATAAGTTAGGTGTATTTAAGTTTGATATAAAATCCCACATCATACTTATTTACATGAGTTATTATTATTTTAAAACAGCTTAGAAGAACCTGAGATTATTTAATTATATTTTAAGTTAAAGTTAGGAATTATTTTAGTATTATTAAAGATAATTTATTTCATTTAAAAGCCATAAGAATGCTATAGATGTAGTGGTAAAGTGATAGAATAGTGATAGTATTCTTATGCCATTGAGACAGTATCTTGGGAGATATTGACTCAGTGTAAATCTACTTATTACTTTGTAACTTTACTTCACAGTCTCATAATTTTATTAAATACATATTTAATTATTATAATATAGAACTATATTGATTTTGATGATTGATAATAAATTTAATTAAGATATGATAATATAAAAGTATATTAAAGATAGATATGCAAATTTTAATTAAACATAATAATGTAACTGAGCTAGTTGTATTTTAAACTATTTTATATATCAAGAAGTAAGGGTACAATATATATATATATATATATATATATATATAAATTAGTATCCATAAAGTTGAAGGTAAAAGTTCTCTTCAGTACACTTTTGTAAAATAAATATATTATACAACACACAATTGATTACCCAAGATTCAGTCTATCAATAACTAATAGAAACTTTATCAAATGAAATAATGTACAGCAAAAGTAGGATTACAACTAATACTATTGATCACTGGTAAGCAACTGTCAATTCAACTAGCCAATATTTTGTGTAGTAAAAATAAAATGGCCATATAATAATAACAGTAAAAATAAATGGCTGGCTATAAAAGAGAATACTAGAATAGATTAATGCTTCTAATGCAGAAAAAAATATATTAAATATCTGGGTTGCTTCTCGATATTATTCTATTCAAAGTCAGTTAAACTAGACATAGATTCTCATTTTGTAAATTTTTGCCTCATTACCAAACAGACAGCACTTGGATTGATATTATATGAAAAATTCTTCTTTAAAAAATTGAAAACCATAATAAATTCTTCAATATTTACTTCAATATAACATGTCTAGTACCTACAACATTTTTTTTCTCAAAGCAAGATGTACCCATAGTTTTTTAATGCTCACAATAAAATATATCTGTGTAATAAAATTAATTTTACCATGATATTAATGATAAGTCATATGCAGTTTAATCCATTGACAAAATTAATAGATTCAAATTTAAAGGTATTTGGATCAATTCCTAAATAAAAACAGTTAGAAAAACTTAATGATTTCATTAATAATTCAGCCATTAAACACAATCTGATAAATAATTAAATGTTATATGACTTTCCCAGAAACTGACTAGATGATGATGAAGCAGATAATAAATCACAAAATACATGTCATAAAAATATGAAAATAATTTAAACATTTTATTAATAATGCATAATAATTGTAAATATTCATTTAATTATCAAAGTGCATTAATGGCATAAATGGAATCAAAAGAAAAACCAATTTAAATTCATAAAGCAATGGCTGACACAATGTGAAGAGTATTTGGTATTAGTGCTCTAAGACATTTATTGAAATAGTAATTTAAAAAAAAAAAAAACTTTCTTGAAAATATTAAAAAATTGTATACATTTTTAGAATCTTTTCTTTTACAAACAGTATATTTTGGGACATGAAGTTATAATTATGTTAAATTAGATCTTATTTATGGCTAATCTTTTCATCAATAAATACAATGTAAATGTTAATAATCAGACAAATATTGATAAATTCAATGAAAAAATTGACACATATCAATCTGACATCAATCCTTTAATTCTATATAAAAAAAGGAAAGTCACAATAAAATTTAAAAATTTAAATTATTCATTAGAAGACAATTAGACTTCCAAGTTAATTAAGACTTGACTGAGATTAAAAACACACTAACTCATATTCTTCTAAGAATCATTATACAAATAGCTGATAGAAGAAAAGAAAAAATTCACCAGTAAACTTTCAATGGGACAAGACACTATATGAAAGAAATAAGAAAAATGGAGTTAATAAAAACAAATGAAGATGTAGTCATATGTACATGACATAAAAAATAAAACTGAGAGTTAGCAAGGAATGCTATAGAAAATCATTAAAGTCTCAAAAATGTAGAAAAACATTTTCAATTGTGAAAAAAAAGAAAAGATGGAACAATTATTAAAAGAGAAGTAATGATACAAAATATGTAGAAGGGATAAACAAAGATCTATTATATAGTTATAAAAATAAAATATTTTGAATTGCCACACATTTTGAATGAAGCGATAAAAGATGCAATTAAGCCAATGAAAAGGTAAAAAGCTCCAGGAAATGAAGGAATTATTGTATTGACTTAAAAAATAAACAGGTGAAAAAATAGAAAAATTGCTGGAAAAACTATATACGAAATGTCTGAATCTTAACCATGTATCAAATGTTAAAAAAAAATCAGTAGTGATATTGATATATAGAAAAATGAAAAAGAATATATTAGAAATTTTAAGCCTATCAAGCTTCTATAAGGAATATAAAAAATACTTAGGGCAAACTTTGGATTTAACCCAATCAAAAAACAATCAAGATTTGAAAATGGTTTTACCAAGATCACAATAAATAATTAAAAGATATTACAGGAAAAAAAATAATGACTATAAAATTTTCCTTTGAATTTGCAGATTATAAAAAAAACATTTCATTCTATAAGCCTATCCACAATGATTAAAGTTTTTTTTACCATCAATGTATAGACCTAGATATTATTATAAAGAAATTATGCAAAATTCATTAGCAATAATTGGTTGTACATTAAGGAAAATCCATATCTTCAAAACTTTTATGACAGTTTTATGAAAAACATTTAGTTGAATAAAATAAAAAGCTAAGGATATAAAAAGAAATGAAGATGAATTAAGTCATCTAGATTTCGTAGATAATGTCATTGATTTTGTAAATAATAATTCAAAGATTGAGAAAATGTTTCTAGCATTATAAGATGAAAGCAAGAAAATAAAACTAAAGAAAAATGTTAAATATACTAAAATAATGTTCAAGGATTTTTCTAGGATTAAAAAAATAAAGATTAAGAAAGATGCCATAGAATACATTACAATTATTAATATCTTGGTCCAATTATTAATACAAATGAAAACATAATGAATGAAGTTAATCATAGAATTAAATTTGGATGGAGTAAATTGGTAAAATTATCAAAATATTGAAAAGTAATATGGTTATATGTTTGATAAAGAAAAGTTTTTAATAAATGGGTTCTACCTATGCTTACATATAGACTTAAAACATAAATATTTAATAGAAAAAAATCAAGTGGCTCTAGACAATATAATAGAATGAGAGGAAATGTACAATGGGTGAAACATTATGAAATGAAAGTGAAATACAAAGGATGAGAGAATAGAAAAATATGACAAACATCACTGAAAGCACTGAAAGACTTAATAAGCTAAAATGCAATTGGATTGTACATATTGATAAAGAGATCATATAAAATGGACAATTGATGTGATAAACTGGATACTCAAGATTTTATAAGACCTCATTAAAATGATTGAAATAAAGCATTTTAGGATAATATAAAAAGAAAAATTATGAAACTTAGACTTAAAAATAATCATAATGATGCTAAAATTATTTACTTAACATTTCATTTAAACTCACATCAATTAACATTGAATTTTTTTAAAAAAACCTTCCTAGAGAAAAGTTGAGAAAGATGCATAAAAATTAGAGTACATCAATTTTTGTACTCCAAAAATAATAAAAATTACTAGAAACAAAAAAGAAAAAAATATCTATATTTTAAATCAAGCTAATCATGAATTAAAAATATTTAAATATCAAGTGACATTAAAACAGACTTCAAATAGCTTTATAAAACTAAATATTATTGGAAAAAATAAATAATACTAAGATGTCTCTTTTAAAAATATGACTGAAAAAAGCAACAAGAATTCCGAATAATCCATCTAATCAAAAACCAGAATTCTCACATCATAAAGAATATAAAATTAAACATTTAAATCCATAACTACACTAGGCAGCCCTTTTTGAAACAAAGTTCTTGATTTCAATAGAATACTGCACAAAAGATGATGAAGACACTCCTAGAAAAGAGCATTTCATATTAATAAAAATAGCTTAACTGCTAACTCCAATCCTCCTATTGAAACTACTTTGATCCAACCCCATACAGCAAATAGAAAATAAAGTGTACATGTAAAGTTAGTTTTCCTTATATACTCTTTCCACTATAATCATGAAAAACATTTGTAACATTGAAATTTTTAAAAAATAATTATATATTGAATTCAGAAATTCCAATATTAATTGTTTTGAAATGATTCTAATATATTTTATTTCAAATACAAAGGAATCTTACAACATTATAAACTGGAATACAAAAAATTTCCTCAGTAATTTAATAAATTAGGTCATTCTTGGGATTATTTGGTAACCAAAATTAAAATACAATAAATTAAATTCAATAATTTATAATATTAAAAATCTTCAAAAATAAACCAAAATGTCTCATACCAAATAAAAGCCAAATAATATTAAAAATAAATACAAACTATTTTTGCCACATAATGTCAAAGATCAAACTCTATTTCTACTGAAGTCATTATTTCCTCAAATAATAACTCTTTGTGCAATTTCATTCCAAACTTCTATTTTATCAGATATAATTAATTTCCTCATGAATACCAAATTACTATTAAAAGCAAGAAATATATTTTTGTATTGCAAATTATTTTGTGTATCAAAGCTAAAAAATGTATTTAAAAAAATCAATAGTTACATTTTAAAATCTTGAGTTTCAAAATATTCAAAAAGTTCCAATAAGTTATATGTAGATTAAAACTTATATAAAATTGGATTGAGATTTAGTATTATACATAGATTAATAAATGATACTTGAATTATTTGTCACATATATAATAACTGAATTTATAACATTTTTAAGCAATGAATTGTTAAATCTATTTTTCAAATCAAAAATACATCCCTGCGATTTGCTTTATGTGGATCTTATAAAAATAGCAGATTTGACAAATGATGTTAAATAGGTTCAATGTTCAATATGAATCAATTATGAACTAAATTTCATTCAATATGGCTAATAATTTTATCAGGTAAACTTAATTTCTGAATAAGACTTCAAATAAATAACTAAATATCAAATTTGTAGACTAATTATTACAGTGCTAACAATATGTAATCGTTGAAATGATAATTTTTCTTAACTCTTGTTATATCTTACATTATGTATTGGAGATACCTTTACCCTCAAGGAAAGTGATATTTGTTGAAAATAATAACGATTGTGGGGATGTATTGTCAAAACTACTCTGCAAATGAAAAACGAAACACAATCATTCCAACGTTTATCAGTTTTAAAAATAGATTCATTTTTCATTTGGAAAGCTGATTTGATAATAAAGCCAGTGTATAATATGACTTGAAAAATTTCCATTCCAGTACTTATATATAACTAATATTTAGTAATTGCTATATGCATGGTGTAAGTGTGTAAATATATATAAAGTTAATTTGAAAGGAATTATGAAAATAAAATTTTATCTGTATAAATTTTGAATAATATCAATAATTTATTGACTTAATAATCCTAGACATCTTAAGTGAAGTAATATTCTTTACAAAAAATATATATACAAAATTTCTCATCTGTGAGTAATTCTTAAACAAAGTTGATCAAATCATTCATATTTCAAACCATTTTCAATAAATATATAATAAGCTGTTTCATTTCAAATTTATGAATATTTTTAAGAAAATATGTAATGAAAACAAAATTATCATAAAAAATATTACTAATTTAAATATTTATTGTGAAGATCTCTGTAAGGCAGCACACATTATTAATTCTAGGATGACATTATTCCCACAAAAAATAAAATATAACGGCTGACAAAAACATCGGTTTCTATACTTAAAAATCATAAAACAATAGCATAGTGTTATCTATCTATACTCTAATAATATTAATCTTTTCGTGCATGAAAAAAAAAACATACAACACCAATAGCATAAAAATGGTGATGATAATAAAAGGGTAATCAAAATATAATTACAATAATTAAAAATAAAAGTTCTATGCTATTAACATAAAAAATGCATTCCAATTATGATGAGATCTTCAAGTACTAATAGTTAATGAATTGTGAGGATCAGAAACAATAGGTCATGCTGTAAAAATATAAATTTATTGACTTTTATTCATATTTTATTATTGGATATATTCTGAATTTCTGAATATCATTGTGTGCATATATATATATATTGTACCGGTCGAAAAACCACCCACAATAATAACACCCACTGCGAAGCCGGATTCAAACTCAGTCAAACCAAACTGAATTCAAACCCAACGCATGAGCTCAGATCAAATCAATGGATGACATAAGTCAACGGTATATGACTATGCGCCAAGAACTAGCTCAATGGATGATGATGATTAATGAGACCCATGATCTGACTCTAACAAAGTATAGTAAAATAACTAAGGATATTTCTAAGTCAACTCATATATATATATATATGTTCGGGTTACCAATACAGACAGCGAGCATTAATATTAAAATAATTATTGAATAAGAAAGATACTTAAAAACCAAGTGTGTTAATAAAATGTTTAATAATAATAATAATAATTTTCTTCAACTTTTAGATTATGATTATATAGATTACCTCTAGTCTTTAAACAGAATTTATAATTTACAATAAGAATGGCAGTCGTTATTATATGCCAATAACTATTACGCAATATCATAGGAGGATTATATATGTCTACGCCCTGACAAGTAAATAAAGGTAGATAAAGATATTTGGCTTTGACTGAAATTATTATTCTAATTCTAAAAAAAAAATGTGAGATTTATTTTCACATTCATAAATCAATTCACAAAGAGCAAGATACGTATTTAGGGCATAACTTTAATATTTAACAGAAAACTTATTTAATTAGGAATGAATAAGAATTTGTTTGACTTTAATGAAATCAATTCATCACAATTTACAAGCATTAGAATGGGCTTTACTGGAACTGGGAAAAAACGGTACTGATGACTTATGAGCTATAAAAATGAATATGAAATGTAATGGCTTGTCGGCGATTTAAGTAGGAGGGAGGCTTGTGTTTTACAAGTCTTTCTGCCCTATCAAGGAGACGTGGAACACAGGGAAAGCCAGGTTAGGTCATAGCCGCAAACCTTTGGTGTTCCAATATAATAAAAAATGAGCAAGTGGAGAAAGTGATTTTTTCCTCGGTAAGTAAAGTAAAAATAGTATCACCGATGACAAGCCTACAAAGCAGGAGATGGCTTGCACCAGTAACATTCAGAAAAATGATGACTTGGTAATCATAATGGTTAATGAATAAAACCCATTTATATAAAGAATGCTCTACGTGATGACCTGATCGAGTTAAATTAAAGTCAAATGAGCTTTAATACAGAAACACTTAATGTAATTATAAAATTATATTAATTATACCCTAAACGTCATGCCCTCCCTGAATTTAATAGAAAGTATAAAATTTGAATTAGAATATTTTGACAATAATTCCTTTATCAACCCTTTTGCAAAAACATTTTACGATTATGAATAAATAAATATCTGTAAACTAGATAAAAGAGCCGGGGACATAGGTTAGAAACTGCACTAATAATTTATTATTAGCCATTAATAAAATAGTAAACATTTAACAAATTCTTTCGACTCGATGATTAATAGAACGGTATCAATCTAGTTCTAATGGGAGAGAATTACTATAAGACTTAATATTATTACTTGCATAAGGCAAATGAATCAAAGGAGATCATCGAGTCAAAGAATTATTGGCATATAATAGAAATAAATGACTTTAATGATTATTATATATATATATATATATAGTAAGGTTAGAGAAATGAACCACCATCGTAAGAAAAAAAAGGAAGTTAACATAACACTAATTTTAAAGACTAGAGATTAAGAGAATTACTACATAATTTAAGATGGCATAAATAAAAAAAGCTTTTACAGTAGATAGCTTAAAAGGTGGTGTAAAATAAAGTTGGAAACTGGCCAGAAAGTTGTGGTTGTTTCAAGAAAAATATTACTGTTCCTTCATGATTGGTTCCTTAGATTACACATGGCAGAGTCCAGTTGGATGAACTTGTGAATGGCATTTGAGTTGATTATTTCATGTTTTGGCAGCATGATTGGTCCGGAAAAGGTTTAGTTTAGCAGCTTCTTTGAAGATCTGGGAACTTCAGGCCCAGCAGTCAGACTCCCAAAGTTTAGCCCCTCACCATGATGAAACCACTATTGAAATTCATAATTTAAAGACACATAGATTCTAGTAGCACTTCTCTAAAACAAATATGGCTTCTCTCTCCAAACTTTTCCAGGCTATTTCTACTGTCTTCAGGTTTCCTGCCTATTCTAGATGCCTTCAGGCTAATGCTTCTTGCATTATCAAAATTACAAATTTTGCTAATTGATTTTAGATACATTCCTTCAATAAGGCTTTCAAATTCGTTAACTTTGAATTCATTTTCTAATTAGAAAATGAATTTATAAATCTAAAAAACAATTTTAATTAGGAACCGTCCTTACATTTTAAATTATTATATTTTTGTTAATTAATAAAACTTTCCCGTTGTCTTTGGAAAAGGACAATCTGAAAGCTTATCGAAAGAATGTAGCTTTTAATCACTAAAATTTGAACAAACTGTTTAAAAGTAAAATAAAACATTCTGATGCAATGAAGCTTTATAACGAATATATATATTTCAATATTTATAAATATATACGTGCAATCCATGCAGTTATAATATATATAAATTCAGGAATAATTTTATCATGAATTTATTAATGATATTCACTAGTTTAAATATCAAACTAGTTGTTTTTAACATATTTTTGTATAATACTATTTTTTTTAATGAAACTAGCATTTATCGAATGTATAAAGCCCCCTTGCATTGGAAATTCATGGTTAGTACTAGGGTTTGAAGTGGGCTGCAGGTGAGATATCATGAAACTAGGATTGAACTTAGATCTGACTGCTTCAAAAACTTGGTTAGGGAAAGATTAAAAAAAAATTTTTTAAAGGAAAAAAGAAAAAGGAAAAAAAGAAAAAAAAAAGAAAAAAAAAAAAAAAAAAAAAAAAAAAAAAAAAAATATATATATATATATATATATATATATATATAAGTAGAAAAACTGAAACTCAAATACTGTAATAAATTTAGGTCTAAAATCTTTATTATTAGCTAAACCATATTTGACATGTTAGCTCGATAAATCTATTTGTAGAGTTATAATTTCATAAATTTTTAATATGACCTAATAAGTGATTTGTATAATCTTATGTTAATATTTTTTGCAGTGTGGAATTGTATTTTGATTTTTTTTCTATCAAACATTTAGTGTAATGGATATATTGCAGTTAACACTATTAATTTTAAAGAAAACTTATTCATAGAAGATAGTTGGTAATTAAAAGTAGATTTATATATATAATTTCACTGGATAATTTTTTTGGGTAGTAATGAAAAATGACATGAATTCCAAACAAATATCTGGTAAATATATTTTATATAGTGATATTATCTATTTAGAGTGTTATTTGTTATACTAACTAGTATAAACCACTAAAACATCACATGATCACCATCTCTTATACTAGCACATAATTGTTATTAAACAAGGCAAAACTCTCCACACAGCAGTGCCACCCTGTGCCAACCAGAGTAATCAATGGATGCCAGAAGGCTTGTGCATAAAATCCCTATCTAGTTCCCACTCATCCAATATCTCAAGACTAGTTTCTGGCTTCTGAGATTTGTCAGTGAGGAGCCTTGGACCTGAGAGCACTGCACCTAGATCTTAGGATCCAATGCAACCCTCCAGCAGCCACCTTTATCTCTACTTAACTACAAAACTATGAGAATAAAATTGAAAACACAATAATATTTTCAATCTAAGCTCAATAGTTTATATAGTCATATCGGTCTAAACTCAGTTCAGCACCCATACATTTTGGCGTCTTTGGCTCTTTAACAACCATAACCACCACTATCCTATTAGGCAGGCTTAGTGTTAAACCACTAAACATCACATGATCACCATCTCTTATATTAGCACATTGTTATTAAACAAGGCAAAACTCTCCATACAGCAGTGCCACCCAGTGCCAATCAGAGTAATCAATGGATGCCAGAAGGTTTGTGCATAAAATCCCTATTTAGTGCCTACTCATCCAATATCCCCCAGACTAGTTTCTCCAAAGTCTGTATAATATAATGAACATAAAATAAAATAAGGCTTACAATAAAATCAATTGAAATGCTTCCTATGTTGAATGAATATGTGATAAATGCAATGAAATTTTTGTAAAATAGAGTAATGATGGTGTTATTTTAGATATTTTTAATTAAGCAGGTATGACATTAGAGAAATTGTTAGAAAATATATACTAAGTGGCTAAATAATAAGAATACACTAGACGATTGGAATAATTCAATAGTGGCATAGATGTTTAAGAATAATGAAAAAAATTTATTAAGGATTACAGACATCATTTTTCTCTCATTTATGCATAATGTAGTTACTAAGACCAGTTCAAATTATCAATACAGAACTTTAAACTCAGTCTTATAAAAAATATGATGGATTTTAAAATATAGATTGCATAAAGGCAATTAACCATATGAACAATCAATGTAATTAAAACTTTAGAACATCATGCCATAGACACTTGATATTGTCAAAATTTAAATAATTATTACCATAATGCAATAACAGTGATTATACATGCAGATGATAATTTATATAGCAAAGTTATTGCTTTATTCCAAAATTTTTATTGAAATTTTATGGATGTATTTTCTGGATTAAAATGAGAACGTAACAAATTAAAATAAAGGAAGATTAATGTCATCATTTTGGATTTTACAAAAAATGCAATGATATTCCCAAATCATATTTCAATGGCTGAGCAATTACAATAAATGCCAATGTTCAGTGGATTTTTGAAAAATGGAGGAAATAAGATTAAAAATAATGAATTAGAAATTAACAAATAAAATGACTGAGTCAAATTACTATTACAAATACAAACATATTCATAGAATAACATGTTGGTAGCTTATTATTTTTTTGGAAATAACTGATTATTAATATGAAATGTTTCTGTGTGGTTGAAGATAAATATTTTTTCAACAAACGTATTCTATAAATGCCTCTTTATGATTCTAATATTGAACACCTAATTAAAAGGTAAAATATGAACTGCAATAGATAAACTTAGGTATGGAGTACAAAAAAAATCATAATTAAAAAATGAATGAATCTAGGACTGAAAATGCTGTCCTATGTTGATCCTAATATATTTGAAAAACACACACAAATAGCAAATTGTGATAGACTTATTAGATAATGAATTTTGCAGTTAGTAATAAATGAAGTTTACATAATATATTTATCAAGGGAGGAGGCTAATTAAGTATTATACATTATAATTAAAAGTAACTAAAATCAACTAAGTGTTACAATATTAAAATAATCAAATTTCATCGGTATATGGGATAAAATACATACAATTTTTATAAAAGTTTTCTTTAAAAATAATAAAAATGCAAATAAGTATAATTCTTATAGGATTTTTATCTTATTGATTTTTATTGTGTTTAAATTGTCTATTTGTATATTTAAAATTTTAGGTGGTTTAAAAGGATCTTATAATGCTTTAGATGACTGAGATCTATAGCATTATCATGAATTAGATGAAGTAATTTATTTACTTATAATACTAATAAGTGTTAAAAAGAAATATAACCAAATTCCAAAATCTTCATCATGTAGTGGATTGATAACAGTTGGAAAATGTCATAAAAACAATGAATTTATATTAAACCTCGAATTTTTTGTTTTGAGGTTTTTTTAGATTTAGATGGCAAGCACTGTTCTCTAATACTGACAGATTTAACATAGTGGAAAATTAAATAACTTTCGTAGTGGAGGATTAACTTTGAATAACCAATAAGCTCATAGTTTAAATCTTGTATATCACTAGATATAACATGTAAAGTCAAAGATTAATATTATGTTAATAAATCTTATTTTGAAAGTAAGCTGTTTTTTTAATTAATAACACTATCTGTTGCCTCTAAGAAGATCAGTTTATTAAAATACTAAGAAAAAGTTAAAAAAATTTAAAACTCATAACTGAGGATGAAAAGAATCTACCGAATATTTTGAACAATTGGAGGATGACTGTATGGAATATGGAATGAAAATTAATGTTGAGGAGATCAAGTACTTAGGGATTGGAAGGAATACAAAAAAAAGAAGTTGATATTCACGATAATATAATTCATCATGTGAAGAGATTTAGATATTTTAATAGTTATTGATAACAAGTATGGAAGGAATGAAGATGAAATTAAAAGAATAACATTTTCAGGCATTTAATTTTGAGAATGAAATTATTTTGTGGACCTTTAAAATCAGAAAAAGATTAATTAAGTGCTATGTATGGAATGTATTATTTATTATATGGTTGTGAAACATGGACAGTGAGTAAAACAATTAAAAATATTGGAGGCTTTTAAAATGGAGAAGAAAGGAGAAAATTAATTGGATGAAGAGATGACAAATTATGAAGTTTGGAAAGAGTAAATGAAAAAAAAAAATGATTGAGGAAATAAAAAGTAACAATAGTTTAATGAGGTAATGTTTTGAAGGAAATGAATAGAAATAAGAAAAAATTACAAAGAAGATTGGCCTTGCTGAATGACATAAGAAATGGTAAGAGAGAAGGGAAATTGAAGATTTAGGCAATAAATAGAATGAAGAAATATGTAAATCAGGCTGTGTGACTGCTTTTTGGACTTGTCCGCAGTATACAAAACTATTGATTAATTGATCCTTGGTTGGATATGTTATCGAAAATTATATATAGAAATTAGTTTGCTATTTTTAATTTTCTTAATTAATGTTATTAAGTTTGTAGTTATAGGAACAGAATGGTTTCGCTTATATTTAATATCAAACGAGATTATTTTATGATGTAATGAACAATCTGAAAAATAACGGAATTAAAGCTACATAATTTCAAAGGAAAAGGAGAGAAAAAAAGTTAAATGAACGGTAATGGGCTGAAAATAATTTTATTTCTTTAAGCTTTATTATTACTTTTCTTTGTTACATAAGTACAGCTCTGATTCTGTTTTCGCTTTACTTTGATGATTTTCACAATCAAGAATAGACGTAAACTTATTGATTCTCTAATCATCAGAGAATTGATTAAATGCTTACATTTTGTGTTGTTAGCCTAGAGAAATAGAAATGGCAATCAAAATATCTTTTAGAATTACAAAATAATTACTCATGATATAATCGTTGACATATTAGTGTTTTCAAAAGATATTTAAAAATTTTAAATATTTTTATTTTTATTTTTTAAATATTTAAAACTGTGATTCATTTTTTAAATTACTGTATTTTGCAATAGTCAATAAAAGCCAAGAGTATAGCTCTAAAAAAAGAGTTGTTGGTACAAATTGCGGTCTGGCGAATAGTGTCATTCCACTTCCATCGATTTGCATGAAATTAGATTATATTTTACTAGAAATGGACTTTGTGACATTATTAATATTTTCAAATTATGTACATAATACCATTGTTTTACTTTTTTTTTTACATAAATTTTATATCATTTGTTAATACAAGTACATTATCAGAATTTATAAGCAATCCTATTTCTTTTACAATCTATGCTATGATGCTATAGAACAGGCATCGGCAACCTGCAGCCCCCACGTCGCACTGGCTCTTTTATCCCAACCTCAGCGATTCTTTTCATCATGTTAAACAAACACATTTTATTATTTTTACTTGACATTTGTAAATATATATTGTCATGTGCCTAGTAAGGAGAAATGTTCTTTTTCAAGTTGCTTTTTGAATTCATTCTTTTTATAAAATAATAATTATTGTGTTTGATGAATGTTTAAAGAATAGAAATTTATGAATAAATCAAATTGTCAAATCTTTTTTTTTCTTTTACTACATTCAGAGCCAAGCAGTCAGTTGGAATGGAAGCTGAATAATTATATTTGTTAAACAATGAAAAATAACAAGTGCTCTAAATAATAATAATAATAATAATAATAATTTGTATTAGTAAGATATTAGTAGGTAAATTTGTTAGTTGAGTGTAAGATCACTTCGATCTCTTTAAAGTTCATTATCTTCTTACGAGATTAACATATATAAAATCTCCTTAATTCTGTAGTTTATCATTTTTACAGTACTGTAACTTTATTTCTATAAGCACCTTGCTACTCACATATATAATGTCAGAGAAAGTCCACATAGATTCTTGATTAGAACTCTTTTTTTATTAATATCAGAGGACTTCACTTAACTAGTTTAACTTTCCATTAGTTTTTTTTTCTTCTCCCTATTTCATTTCTCACACATTATTTAATTCTTCTGCAGACATAATTTGTATAAAGTAATTTTTCTTAACATGCAAATTAGACTGTAATTATTTTCAATAAGTTTTATTTCCTTTCTGAATAATTAATTAGTTATTTCTTTTCTGGAGTATTTTAGCATATTATATATTATTATTAATAACTTGCACACTTGCACATACACCTTTATTTATCCTTCAATAAATAAACTATATATAAGTGTGTGTGCATTACATAGAATTCCTCTCTTTCCTCCAGAAATGTACACTTTTATTCACAAATTATTTTTGCAAGTTCTGCTCAAACTAAAATATACTCAGCTTTATTTGTAACATAATCTTGTAGATTTAACAGTTTCTTCCTTTGTTGGATAGGCCTTGTTTGACGTTAATTTTCTTCATCAGGCCCTGTAATATTTTCTCCTCTCTCAGTATTGATTTGGTAGCTTCTTTTTGAACAGGAGAGCTAACAGGACTTTTTATTTCAGTTTCTCAGAAATATCAGTCTGACTTTCTTTCTCCAAATTTGGGAATAACTGTTACATCTTTTCCCCATTCTTTAATATGGTAAATATGACATTTAAATATGCTGTTGTCTTCTAATTATATTTTGGATATTTGTTTAAATATAAATTTTATTACGTCTATATTATTTAATTCATACACACATGGCTTTTGAACCTTTGTTTGCTACTTTTTTTGACATAGGATTCAATGGTAAATCAACTTGAAACATTTAATGATTTTTATTGCAGACCTTTAACAACTGGCCTAACAATACACAGCTATAATACTTGTACATTTTAAAGTAACAGCTTTTTTTAATATGGGCTTTTTCCCCACAACAATGACAATTCATTTTTATGGTAACAGTTTTATCATGTTCAATACATATTCAGAAAAGTTTAAACTTATGTCTTCCAATATTTTAGGTACTCACATATTATTCCTTCACACATGTGGAAGAAAGGTGGACAGCCATTTTTTTATTATTAATAATTCATTTTCAGGTGTGTACAACTGGCAGGAAACTTGACATGTGTAGGGATGTAATCAAATGACTGTTTTCTTTTTTAATATGATTATCAAATAAATTATGTTGAATTTTTTTAAGATGATTATAAAAATACAAGAAATTATACAAAACTCCAAACTTGTAATTAAAAATTAAATTTTAATATAAGCAACATGTTAAATTTTAATATAATTGTAATATAAGTGAAAATATAATAATGTATATGACAAAGTATAACAACATAGGTATTCATGTTGGTGTATAGCAATTGCTAATATCTTCCAATATTGCAACAAATGCATCTTGTTGTTTGTACCTGGATATCCAATGTTGTAGGTGTGATTTATTTTGAAATATTCAAATCCAGAATGGCATAATTCTTCACTTTTATAACCCTTACAACAGTCTGAATAGATGGGATCGATCAGTAATACTATCCTTAATAGCATCCATAAGAATAGGCATTGTTCTACTTGAAACAGTTATAATGAAGCAATTGCCAGTCTCTCTGCACAAGTCACTGAATAACCACTGTTGTAGAATTATACATCCCTGTTGGTTTTTTCTTTAGGCAAAAAAAAAAAAACAACCTTTATTTCAAGACTTTTGTTAGGTGTTCCAATTTTGTACGATGGCTAAAAGGTTGGAGATACAAATTTCATGTAAGTAATTGTTCTAATCAATAACAGTTTTGTCTGATAAATCCAGTTGTTTTTTTCTCCATTGTATGACCAATCAATTCCTTGCACCAGCTATAAATAAATCTAAGTGCAATAATAAAAGATATTTTGGAGTCTTCTAATCATGTTGCTTCCTGAATGATAATCACTTGGAACACATTTTGATATTTCACTACCATTATTGATACAAAATTTAATATCATGCCCATTGGCAAACACTTTTTGTAGGCCACTATCTTTTAATTCTGAAAGTATTCAACTGCCTCTCCTTCTTTTGCTGATAGATGCCAAATTTTAATCAGTTTTGCACAAAATAATTATCAAAAATAATTAAACAACAGGTTGTATTAAAAAAACTATGGTGAATGCTGAAAATTCTAGGAAATATACAAAAATTATATTAATGGTAGCAATGTGTTAATGATTATACATTATAATATACCTAAAAAAATAATAATTAAATGTTCTGAATGGCATTTCTAAAAAAATTACTAGTATTTTTTTTAAAATTAGTATTAATTTATATTCAATTTCTTAATATTTTTAATCATAACAAGTATCATGTGTGAGATTAAAAAATATTAACATGTTGTTACCATCTTTGTAATGTTTGTATGTTCCCTACCATTTTTTGTGTTTACTGTATTTTTTAATTTGATTTGTTGTTTATTTATTTTTTGTAATTACTTTGTCAAAAATGATTGAAAATTGTCATTTACCAGTGACAGAAGAAGGGGCAATAGAGAACTTTCAGAATTACAAGATAATATACATGCAAAAAGTTTGTGCTAATGGGCATGAGATGAAACTTGATGCGCTAATAATAGCAGTGCAATATCAAAATGTTTTCTTATTGAATATCAGTTTGTAAAGGAATGTGGTTAGAAGACTCCAAAATATCCTTTTATTACTGCATGTAGATTTATTTATAACTGGTGCATTGAATTAATGACTATACACTAAAGAAAAAAGCAACTGGATTTATCAGACAAAGTTGTTATTGACTGGAAGAGTAACTTATGTGAAGTTTGTATTTCCAGACTTTTAGTTAGATTATCATGCAAAAATTGGAGAGCCAAACAAACCTTGCTGAAGTAGATGAAAATCTTTTCAGCAAAAGAAAAAAATCATCAGGGATGCATACTTCCACAACAGCAGTTGTTCAGTGGCTTGTGCAGAGAGACTGGTAGTGCTTCATTGTAAGTATTGGACATAGAACAGTGCCAATTCTTATAGACATCATTAGAAATAATATCATCAATGAATCTAATTTCTATTCAGACTGTTGGAAGAGTTATAAAATATTTTCATTTTGTTTGTTATACTTACATTTTATTACTATTGCATCATTTGGAGTTTTGTATAATTTCTTATGTTTTATAATGATCTTAAAAAAATAAATTAATAATTACTACAATAATCATGCTAAAAAGGCAACTATATTATTACATTCCTAAAAATAGATTATTAATATTAAAAAACCCTGTCGAACCTCGCACTAAATAAGTAAAGAAATAATACGTAAGTACCATATTTTGCTCCACCATGTCTAATAGTAATTCTTTTAGCCATCTAAAAGAATTACTATTAGACATGGTGGAGCAAAATATGGTACTTACGTATTTATGCGAGGTTCGACAGGGTTTTTTAATATTAATAATCTATTTTTAGGAATGTAATAATATAGTAACCATTCCTTTAATTTTTATGTGGTTGTCATTTACATCAGATACTATCACCATAGACTTTAACAATTTATTATTTACATTTGCTTTCTTACAAATTCTATTCCAGTCTTTCCATGATATTAATGATATGCTTGTTCCACTATCACTCTCCATTTCTATATTTTGATAGAAGATATTGACTTCTAATCTTGACATATAATCAGTCTCTTTTAATTTATTTCTAAATATCAGTCTTTTAGATATTCCTTCCCTTGATTTACTCTTTCATTGTAAATTATGTTTTGTTATTTGTTACTTACATAAGTTTGATGAATGACCTTTAAGTCTGAAATTAAAACATTTTTTTATTTTAAATTTGCAGTTAGGTTTCAAATGTCCTGTTTTTCCACAACATTAAGAAGTGAGGTGGATCCTTTATTAACTTCTTATTTATCTCTTTTGGTTTTACCATTTTAGCATAGTTTCTGAAGAATTGTACTCTTTCACATTTTTGAGAATTTGCATATGTTCTACCATAGTTTATAAGCTAATGATCATTCGATAGCATTCTTGTAGATAATTCCTTTTCGCTTAGTAATATTTCTCTAAGCTTTATGTCTTATTCCCCATACCAACTGATTTAACAGAATTTTCTTGAGAAAATTCACAATTCCTCATCAGTGTTCATAGGACCAAGTAAAATTTACATATGTTTTGACTTTGTTAAAATATCCTTCCTCGAAAATGAAGACACAACTGTAAATTTTGATATTATAGATAAAAATATGCATTTAGTTTTATCAGGCCCTCTTCATATGGTATTTCTTTAAGCATCTTGCAGTCACTTAAATCATTTGCTACATTCAAGACATCTTTTCTGAACATCCATAACAGCATTGTTCCTTTTAGTTTATCATCTACTATCCCATTCATAAGCATATACTTTCAATATGATTTATATATATTTCCCATTAACCTGGATTTTGCATATGAAACAGTGTCATGTTGTTTTGCATTTTCAGTTCACTGCAGCACCAAGTCTAATATCTCTTAATAATTCTTTAAGTTTCACAGGCTGATTGTTGATCTGTGTGTGATAGCATATATTCAGGCTTCACAAGTTTAGTTGTTGACTGCATCAGATAATATTTTCAGGGCCAAGCAGTCAGTGGCAGTTGAATAATTATATTTGCTAAATAATGAAAAACAACAAATGTTTAAATTAAAACTTCAGTTTATTTGCCGTAACTTTATATCTCTAAGCATTTTGCTGCTCAAACATATGAGAAATAGTCCAAATAGATTCTTGATTAGAACATTTCTTCATTAATATTAGAACAACTTCACTTTACTAATTTAACTTTCCACTAGTGTACTTTTGTTCTTCACTGTTTTATTTCTCATGCACTGCTTAATTCTTCTGCAGACGTTTCTTTATCAGTTTTGCTAATTTGCATAAAGTAACTTTTCATAACATGTAAATTTACCTATACTTATTTTCGGTAAGTTTTATTTCATTTCTGCATGATTATTTAGCTGTTTCTTCTCTGGAATATTTTAGCATATTATTATTAATAGCTTGCCTTCAAACCTTTATTTATTTTTCAATATATATATATATTGTAACCCTTTATCGCGTATGGTCCCAACTATGTAACGTCAGTGCACTGAGAATCGTAACCTCGATCACTGATCAATTCCCGCTACACATTGTCAGCTATTAAGAGCTGTATCCAAAAGCATATTATGCTATCTATTTTATGCACCAAAGACCACAACCAACATTTAGAGCAACTTACCATAGACCAAACCAATGATCTAACATAAACTTTTTATGATTTAATTTGATCGCAGCCAGGGTGTACCGCGAAGACCTATCATAGTAGTGTGAGAAAATACATTAAACAAATTATAAGTGCATTGTTATTATTTTACAAACCTTAATTTGCGATTTTTATTGTATGAGACCCGATGGCCGACCATGTACAAGATGGCATAATTTGTGGAACTACATAAGATTATGAAATTTTAAACCATCTATATGATTTTTAATACAAATGCTAGTCCAGGTAAAGCTTTGCAATAAATAAACATAAATACTTGGGTTCTTTTTATAATTTACTATATCACTGAGACTCTTTTTATACTGACAAATGACAATTTAAAATGTTAAGTAAATATATTCAATCATATCATTATTTGGTAAAATCTGTTTACAGGTTTACTAATCAATTTGTATTGTATACTAGAATCAACTACGCAAAGCCAAAATGATGGAAAAGGTAAATGGGATTTTATTATACCCCACACATCATAAACTACCAAAGACTAAAAGCATCTAAATGTTTTTTCAAAATATTACTAAACTCTTATATCATGTTGACGATAGTATGTACTTCAATGTATGCTCTATCCAAGGCTTATGATTTCTGATTTTACGAATGACACATAGCAACGGCACAGTAAGTTTAATTATAAATCAACGTTTATTTACAAATTTATGAATAATAAATAATTAATTCTAATGTTATAATTAAAGACATAAATAAACAAATAAAATAAATAAATTATAATTCCATCGACTTTCTTCAATAACATATCATAGGTACGGTTTTAAAAACCTAATCATACCTTATTTCAATTTGATATAATGAATCTTGAGCAAATTATACTAAATTCAACATCAACTCATGAAATATTTAACGTCATTTCCAGATTCAATAAATCCATACCGTAAAATTATAATAATATAATAAATAATATTATATCTGTAGGATTTAGCTATAATGCAATCA
The DNA here is from genome assembly GCA_028023455.1 of Epiperipatus broadwayi. Classification (NCBI taxonomy): domain Eukaryota; kingdom Metazoa; phylum Onychophora; class Udeonychophora; order Euonychophora; family Peripatidae; genus Epiperipatus; species Epiperipatus broadwayi. The sequence continues at coordinate 17,886 of JAQFVV010013028.1, read as the reverse complement.
TTAAATAAAATGAAAATTTAAACTTACACTCCGGTAAATAATAATCAACCAACAGCTAATTATTATGAAGTAACTTGAATAGAATGTCCTGCTACAATTTGATGATCTAACTTATGAATTATACTTACAAATGGAAGAAGATGATTTAGCAGATCAATTAAAATACTTTGCCCAACTTATATCTATGAAATAAAACATATTCCTGTGGATGCATTCATCTACACAGAGGAATTAAATAACACTAAATGCTTTGTGGATTTATACACCACCATAAAGTAATACGTATAATTACACAATTCCGCGGATTAACCACCAGCGCTGGAATGAGTGTAAAATACAAAAAATGACAATTAAATAATCTGCGGATTAACCACCGGCACAGAATAATGCCTTTCAACATTAAAACAACATTACTATTTACTTCACATTAAAGTGCAAAATCATCCTCCTCAGTTATTCTGATCATTCAGAAAACACTAACACTTTAGCAGATGTGGGTTCTTGCATAATAAAATGTTACACTAATCAGGACAACTAATGTACTAACTTATCTTGCTTAAAATAAAACATGTGTAATACAATATAAGTAATATTAGTATAGAAATATAAATCTGGAAAGACTCACAAAATACCTCATGAAAAATTGATACATTTCATAAATTCATTTAGTACTTTTCAAGCTTTTTCGCAAGCGCTATTCTCTTGAATAAATATTTTATTCAACCCCTATTAATTTAAACTTAATAAAATATAACTTATGAACTTCACATGCAAGTTCATATAACGATAAAATTAAAATAATGCATTATTCATCAAATACATAAAATCTAATGGGTGTGTGTGTGATATAAATTAAATGTATAGCATTTTATAGTTCAATACATGAATTTTAGAAGGTGTGGTGTGCACAAATTAGATTGTATAGCATTTTATAACTACAAATATGATCCGTGAAATCCATGTACGATGTGTCGAATAATAAATGTGCGAAGTAATAGCTAGAATTATAGTTGAATTCCATACATGTAATTTTATCCATTTGTATTAGTTATTATCAGCAATATTAGATTAACGATTTTACGTGGCTCCATAAACAAAAAACAATTTCAAAACATGACATGCAGAACTTAAATGAAAATGTTTTTCATAAGTTATTAATTTCTATATTTCTCTATTAAAAATGTTCCAAGTTTATCACATCCATGCTAATATTTATTTATCCACGCTTAAATCTAGGAATACTAATTATAGCAATTTATTTAATCATTCCAAACTGACGACAAAATTAGAAAATAGCTTTGATCAATTATTTGAAGACTGTTTATTATCCAAATGGCAAACAAAATTAACTAGCAAAAATATTACTGGCATTATAAAGTTAAATATCAATCAATACTATATTTTTATTAGAATTAGAAACGGAAATATTAAACTATGTTGATAACTTTAACATTTTACTTTAATTTAAACTTCTTCTTTTTTAAAAAGCAAATTTTCATATTTATAAAACTTCTGTAATTAAAATACTTATTTAATTTTTCCAAATTGTAGAACAATAAACATTTTAAAATATACCAAACTCTTGCGATTAATTCTTTTAAACTGGGAAGCTCCGACATTTCAAATGTAATATTGGGAAATTATTACCGGTGATTTGATCCACTTGGCCAGCCGACTTGAACAGACTTTTAAATTTAGCAATTCATCTTATAATTAAGTACCACGATGTTATTTTTACATTTATAGAAAATTTGTGGTAATCCGTTTACTTGTTAACTATTTTAAAATAAGCTTATCAAATTTACACCATTTGCCTTTTTACCATTTTCTTTTCTTTCTCTCCCTTCAAAAGCAAACTAACAGACGATCTTCTCTTAAATTCGCGCTCTTTTCTTTTTTTACATTGAGACGCATACGTAATTACTGTATTTATTTTTAATAATTTATTTTAATTAAACAAATGGTTTTTTGTTAATTCAATAGAAATAATTTTTAAGATCATTTTAAACAAATAAAACAAAATATTATATTTTAATACTATTTTACCAAATTTAATGTGTTGTCAAAAAATTTTAAAAAGTTAAACATTCTGATATGAATTAGTATATGGAACAAAGCAAATTTAAATTTATTAAATAATATAAGAGAGTAATCTGTTCAAAGTGCAAACCAAGCCAATCAAATCACCAAAGAAGACAGTGAAATTTTTTTATACTAGTTACATCAATTATTATATTTTATGCTAAAATATATGGTTACAATATATATATATGAATGTTTGTATACATAGCAGCTTTTATTTTTGTTTATTTTTAATGAAATTTCAGATTTTGTTATATGCACAGTGATTTTGTTACATTCTATTTGAAATACAATCATAGATATTAATAAATCCATATTTTTCAGCAACTTATTTTTCATCTCCTTTTTTGTGGTTCTTTTAAGTTTTTTTGATGTGAATATTTAAACAAAATGGCTCTTCACATCAAAAACATTGCTCATCCTTGCTATAGAGTAATATATTTGCAAAAGGAGACATCCTTTCAGTCAATTTTTGTTTTGATGTATATTATAAAGCTAAGAATATTGTATTTCTCAAAAATTAAACGTAAATACATAAAATTATAAAAAAACAATGAAGTTCTTATTGGGTGTCTATAATCACATTATTCATAAAATTAAAAAAAAAAATTAGAAAACAAGTCTATTTAAAATGCTATTTACAATTTTTAAAAAAATAAAAATGCTGTGGTCAGTATGAAGGGGTTCCTTTTCTGCCAATTACAGATTGCAGCTGTATATTATTCATTTCTTTTGAACTTTTAAAAATAAATATTTTCAAATTTCTAAAAAAACGTAAGTATTACATTAATATAGTGTGAAAAATAATCATAATATGTAAACAAAGTACGAAAATATGTTTTTATTTTTAAAATCTAACAAAGGAATAAAAGAAGCTCAAAGCTCTTGCAAATATTCTCATGCAGAGAGGAATAGAAACTATCAATTATTAACACTATAGGCTGATCGTCAGTTAGGTTTTGAGAATTTTTTAAATTAGTAAATCAATATTATTTTACTTCTAGTTTTTGCAATCACATCAATACAAACCTGCCAAAATAGTGCCAATACCACAAAATAGTCATTTAAATCTGAAGCACAGCAGCGCCATTTCAATGCACAATAATATTAAAAAGGTGAAATTAGGAGAATTAAATTTTAGTTGGTAGTCATCATTTTTATGGACATTTGAATTACTCACTATTTTTTATTATGTTACTTTTGAGTTTAAATCATGAATCCCACCATAATTTATATCCTATTTAATTGCAATAATAAATATCAATTTTTGGTTTACATGAAAAAAAATTAATTAAGCTAGAAAAGCATAAATTATATTATTTTAATTTACATATTATTTATGTTCATCATATAATAGCATTAAATTAGACAATTTTTAATTAAGTCATAAAAAGTTAATATTTATTATTATTAATTTTAATTTAGAAAAAAAAATTAAATAATTTGTTATATATATGCACTTCGTCTATTGTGAAACAGCATTTTAAAAAAATGTGAGTAATAAACATGTGTAAAAAAATTATAACTTATAATTATAAAAGAGCAATCATTTTCAAAATCCTTATTTATCTAATAATTATATTTGTATACCATATGATAATTTTGATATTTCAAATTTTTATCTTAAATCCTTCATAAGAATAATATTGTAAAAATACATTTGAAAATTTGATAACTCTGATTGTTGTACTTAATTCATTTAAATTTTGTAAAATATGAAGAACTTAATATGTGGCCTTTGAAATATGGTATCTAATAAAAGTGCCTGACTACTTGGTGCTAAAAACTACACTAATTATATATAAATCTCATTATGTAATTGTTAATTCAATGCGATTTGATTTTTTCATTGTATAAACTACTATACATATCTACACACCCACACAAATTATAAAAGACTAGGACTTGTAATATGTGAATATTTAATATAATTTGCATTCATTTTGCTAAGAAAAAAGTGAGTTTTATGGCTCATTTAATCAGAATTCGGATACATTTGGTTTAACAGAAGTAGAGTTTAGTAGTGATTGAAAAAAATGCACATTTATAATGCTTTTGATTTTTTCTGCATAATAATTATGACATAATTAAATAAACTATAGATTATGTTTATAAAATTATATAAATTACATATATACATTGAATTTCTAATCCATTGCCTTTCAAGAGAATAAAAAAAAAAGATAGCTATATAAAAAGCTATATTGAAATTCTACTAAAAATTATAAATAAACAATTTAATGATTATTCATTAAAATAATGTACATACAAAATACATCTTAACTTTTAACTTTAGCCATCAACATACTTCTTCTGTGTTTTTCTATATTGTTTTGCTTAGTCATTTATCATAAATGATTTTATATTAACAATTACATGTTATATTTTTAATGTAAGTGCTGACTAGGATTATTTTCACACAAGAGGAGCCACTAAACCACCACTAACAAAACTAAATGATAAACACACCACAGCAGAAAATATATAATATTAAAATGCTATGAACAATAAATATGTGAGAATTTAATATTTTTAGTTCTATTATCTTTATTACACCACAATTAACAAATATTAAAACTAATTTTATATTTTATTTGGGATTGTACAAAACAATAGATCTATACAATATTAAAATAACACTAAAATGATAGATGCAATAAATATGCAAAAATTGTATACTTTATCATTGGTTTTAGAGGCCCATATTGCTTCTATTCTGCCAGCTACATTAAGATAATAAAAAAACTATGAAGTAAAAACAAAACTTTGATGATCAGATAGTATAACCAAAGGGAAGAAATTATTTAATGAACAAGTAATACATTTTTTGTTAAAGTTGAAGAGTTACTGGTTTTTTAAAAAACTAAAGAAAAGATGAACTTTTTCACCATCATCAGTAAGTAGTATAAATGTTTGTAAGGAAGGTTAAAAAATGCTCACATTGCTTCTCTTTTGCCATCACATTGTCCAGCAGTTAAAATCAACATAAGACTGGTAATACTTCTGATGACATATATCTCTTTTTTTTTTTATATGTCAAATGCGTTGACTGGGAAGCGAACCTGGTCCAGCTGCTTGGACGGCAGCTATGCTAACTGCTAGGCCACCAATGCTTGATGACATACATCTCATTCTCTTGAAAATTTTGACTTTTACTATAAATATTACAAACAATGAATAAGTGAAAAATTTATTTTATTTTGTGGTTTTACATGTTATTATATAAAAATAATATGGATAATAAAGGCATGGAGTGATCAAATTTTCTTGGGCTGAAGTAAAAGTCAAAATTCTCAAGAGACAT
>JAQFVV010013028.1:0-7500 GCA_028023455.1 Epiperipatus broadwayi | reverse complement strand
TCATATTTGATCAGCTAAAACCTTTTAAAATGCAAATAAATTTATTAATCTTTAAAATCTATAAGAAACACAAAATAATTTCTTTTTCAGACCTAATCATACAGAAATAAGGCAACTTAATATAAAAGCACCCATTAACTACCTTGTTACATAAATAATACAATAATAATAATGATCATTATTCATCATAACCATCTTATGATTAGTACCTTAGAAACCAAGTGATGTTCAAGCACCAAAACCTTAGGATAAGAAACAGATTTGCCATGCATGTCTCAATTAAAATTTATAAAATTATATCTTTACTTTTGAACTCATAACTCCCAACACTACACTAAGCCACATAACTTATAGGAATAATACTATAAATAATCCATTCTATTATTATTCTGTAGAGTTAAAGATAAATAAAAATTAAATATTCATAACCCAATATTTTACTGCATAGAAAGATGGTGGTTATGCATATGACAAAAAAAATATTTTTTTTTTCTCTATTTATTTATAAAATGTAAAAATTAAAATACGATTTTAACATTTACAGAGAATATATATATATATATATATTGTACCCTCACTTCCAGGAAATATGTAATTATAATCACTTGATCTAGCTCAGATAAATAACTATATTTACCTAAAATGTATCTAAATTAACAATAACTATATTTTTTTAATAATATCAAATTAGCTTAATTAATAAATAATAATATAGTTCTGTGTTATAAAATTAAATAAATGAATATCTAATCAAATCATGAGACTATGAAGTGAGTTTACAAGTGGCAGAGCGAATACATTAAGCTAATATCCTATAGGATATTACCTTAATGGCATAAGAATACTATCCCTACTCCTATTACTTAAATACTATATTTATATTACTCTCACATCTTTAATCAAAATTAATTAAGTAAATGACTCTTAATAAATTAATCTAAATATTTTTATAAAATTGATTTACCTTAAATTATCGCACATTCTTTTAAAATAATCTCAAAATAATTATAACTGTTGTAATCAAGTATGATAAAGGATTTAATATCATTCTTAACTACATCTAACTAATACCAATACTACTAAAATAACAATAATAATTTTCAATCTATAATTTAATCTTATATCTACTGGTAACATTACTTATGTATAACAAATAATAACAATGTAATATAATCTTCTATTATCCATCTAGCATCTTAAGTAAACATATATAATATAATATTATAATCTGAGAATATGTGGCAATCATTACTAAAATAATTTAATGTAAATCTTTGGTAATTATTCCATGACCATTAGAATAATGTAATAAGTAAATCTTCTTAAATAAAACATATCAATAAAACATTATAAATCTTAAGTAACAATTTTATTTATGACATGCAAATACTATGTCTTTATTGTAATTATCTATGATTATGTAATTGTGATGTGAAGAAATTGAGTCGACACCAAGATTTAACAAAACTTAACAAATTTATTAACAATATATTATATACAGTATGTACAATATGCATGCACTTTGTTTTATTCTCATTTAGTTAATCTTACAAACAAAACAAAAAATGAATTACATAAAAATATTAGATACAAAAAAAAATTGCTTTATCAAATTCTTATTATTGAAATATTACCATAACATCTTTATGGCCTCCATTAATTTTCTTTCAATTATTACATTACAAAAGTATTATTTAAATTATTAACTCACTTTGAATTTATCTTTTATTATTTAGTTTTAAAACACTTTCACTATATCCTATAATTATTCTTAACTTACAGTGTAAATAATGTTAATTAATAATATACCTATTAACCTAAATGCTTATTATTCCGCAATATGATATCAAATAAATGAAAGCATTCATGTGTATTATTACAAAATAATAATAATAATAATATAGAATTATGATCAATTGCATTCTTCAAATATGATTTATGTATATTTCTTTTACTTGTAAAAATATGCATTAACATTGAATTTCTTTAAAATTTAATGATTAAATAATATTTTTTATAAAACACATTTCATTCATCATTTATTTATTTGTAATAAATAATAATGAGTCCCAAACATAAAAAGTCTATGATTCTTTATTAACAAGTTACAATCTTGTATTCTTTACCCTCACTCATATCTTTACTTTTAAACAATATAACCCATCTTATCTTCTTTAATAACAATTCTGCATTTTAAACTTATTCATCATTACATATTTTAAAATACTAGCCTTTACGATACGATTCAAGCAATATTGATAGTAAATACATGTAAGTCATCATCAACATCATCATTATCAACCATTATCAGTCCACTGCAGGATGAAGGTCTCTCCAAGTTTAATCCATCTTCTCCGATCTCCACATCACCCCTACACATTTTCTTATTTCATCCATCCATCTTACATGTGGTCTCCTTCTGGGTCTTTTACAATCTCTTGGAATCCAGTTTAAAATTTCAATTGTCCATCTATTATCATCTCTTCTAGCAATATGTCCAGCCCAACTTCACTTCAATCTTTTAATTTTTTCAATGAGGTCAGTAACACCTGTTTGTTCTCTTACCCATACATTGCGTTTTCGATCTCTTCTTGTTACTCCCAACATACATCTCTCCATACTTCTTTGAGTGGTCTGAAGTCTCTGTATTGATCTTCTATTAAGTGTCCAAGTCTCAGATCCATAAGTAAGAACTGGTAAAACACATTTGTTAAAAACCTTTCTTTTCAAACACATAGGCATATTTCCTTTTAATATCAAGTTATTTCTACCAAAAGCACTCCAACCAAGTTTAATTCTATGATTAATTTCCTCTATTATGTTTCCATCTGTATTAATAATCTGACCATGGTATTTGTAACTCTTAACTTCTTCTAATTCATCATAATCAATCTTTATTTTCATATTTGGAGCAAATCGATTAAACATTACTTTAGTCTTTTTAACATTTATCTTTAGTCCTACTTTCCTACTTTCATCTGATAACTCCTGCAACATTTCCTGCAGCTTGGAAGCATTATTTGCAAAAACAATTACATCATCTGCAAAATCTAAATGACTTAAATAATCTCCATTTACTTTCACTCCTTTAGTTTCCCATTTTAATCCACAAAATACTTCTTGCAGCACTGCTGTAAAAAGTTTTGGAGATATGGAGTCACCTTGTCTTACACCTTTCTCAATGTTGACTTTCCCAGTATCATTATGTAATCTAATTGTTGCTGTTGCATTTTTATAAATATTCTTTAAAATATGACAATATCCTGGATCTATACCTTGATGATCCAATGCTTTAATCACTGAAGAAATGTTTATAGAATCAAATGCCTTTTCATAATCTACAAATCCAAAACATAATGACAACTCATATTCATTTGTCTTTTTATATAACTTCTCTCAATACTTGAATATGATCTACTGTACTAAAACCACTTTTAAATCCAGCTTGTTCTCTTGGTTGGTGAAAATCCAAGGTTCTCTGTAGACGAGTTGTAATTATCTTGGTAAAAATTTTATATAAAACTGATAAAAGACTGATAGGTCTGTAATTTCTAATATCTTCTTTATCACCTTTTTTAAATATTAATATTATTACTGCATTCTTCCAATCATCCGGTACATCTTTATCATTTAGACATTTGGTATATAACTTTGCTAATATTTTTTCTGTTTCTTCACCTGCTTCTTTTAATATATCAATTATAATTCCATCATTACCTGGAGCCTTTCCTTTTTTCATACATTTAATTGCATTTCTCACTTCTTCATTTAAAATTCTGGGCAATTCGGAAGATGTAATAGATATAGGAGGTACTTGTTCTTTATTACTATATAATTCTTGATAAAAATCTTCTACCAATTTCATAATGTCATCCCTCTTTTTAGTAATAATTCCATCTTTTTTCCTTATTGCAGATATAAATTTCCTACCAATACCAAAATGTTGTTTTACATTCTTAAGACTTTTATTTACTTCTACAGCTTTTCTTGCTAGTTCACAGTTATACTTTCTTATATCATTTTCAACTCTTTTCCGCACCATTTTACAAAATTCGAGATATTCAATTCTTTTTAATGCATCATTCTTGCATATCTTCATATTCCTTCTTTTCTTCATAAGTTCTCTAGTCTCAGTAGAAATTTTATTAGTCAATTGCTGCTTTTTTCTACCAGCTATGTTTGTTGCAGTTTGTAAAAGTGTATCAGTTATTTTCATATTAATTTCATTCAAATCTGAATCATGTTCAAAATCTACTAATACTTGAAACCGATTTGTAAGTTCTAATTTAAATTCATTAGAATGTTTCTGAAGATTAGGAATATCAACTGTAAATATAGTTTTTCTTAATAATTTTTGTCTCTCTAGTTTTACATTAACATGTATCTTACCCCTTACTAATCGATGATCACTTCCTGTGTTAAATTTATTAAGAACATTACAATCTTGAAATATGTATTTCCTGTTAGTCAAAATATAATCCAATTCTGCTGTACTTTCATTTGGATGCTTCCATGTCCATTTCCTTCTAACATTTTTCTCAAAAAAAGAATTCATAATATAAAGTTTTTCCTTCTCTGCAAACTCCACAAGTCTATGTCCTCTCTCATTTCTATTACCATAACCAAAATTACCTACAACACTTTCATCTTTCATTTGTTTACCAATTCTAGCATTAAAATCTCCCATAACAATTTTAAAATGTTGTTTACTCTGATCAATAGCCTTTTGTACATCCATATAAAAATCTTCTACTACTTCATCACTGTGAGAACTTGTTGGGGCATAAACCTAAATTATCTGCATTTGATATCTGCTATTAAGTTGTAAAACTAATCTTGCCACTCTGTCTGATACACCATCAATCTCCACAATATTGTTCTTCCACTTTTTATTTATAATGAATCCTACTCCACTTGTATTTCCAATATTTGTGCCTTTATAATAGAGCATATGTCCACTTTTTAAATCAATTGTCTCTTCACCTTTTCTTCTAACTTCACAAAGTCCAATAATATCCCATTTAATATAAGAGAGTTCTTAGCACTTCTATTAAATAACCATCATGGTCACAGTGTATCATAAATAGGATAAGATTATTTTAGTTCATCGCCTTTACCAGTAAATGTAATGTCCAAGCTATCTCTTCAGCTCTATGGAACATTACAACTTCAACATACAAAAATAACACTACCATGAACAAATACAAGTTATAGGGCTAAGTTATCTATACTTGCACAGTAATCACTATCATCTATACTTATTCCAATATAAACAAATCTTACCTAAAAATATTATCTTAGTTCTATTTAACTTAATACCAAGCTTACATCGCTAAAATCTATTCTTACATTCTTATAATAATAAATAAATTCATGTCTGAAATAACTATCTAACCAATCGATAAGAAAAGATTATTTTATCCTTTAGTAACTTTACACATAAATACAAACAATCAGTGTCGATATTCCAGTTTATTATTTTGATCACTTAAACTAAACATCAAATTCCGTTATAATAGAATCATATACTTATATTTCCCTTATATTAAAATGTACTTATAATATTATTAAAAGTATGCATATTCTTTAACATGAATAAACAAATTAAAAAAAATATGTGTATGTATTGTGTTTTTTTTTATAATCATTTCATACATCCACACTAAAATATACAATAATAAAATATATAAGAAAATGATCAATACTTTTATAATTGTTACCATCAATAATATGTATTCCTTGTCGATTATTCCATTAATATCTCTGGATCACGAACTAAATAAAACATTATTTAAATATCACTCATTCCATATCATACTTTAAAATATTAATTTTTTTAAAAAATTATTAAAGACTTTTTTATTTTATTTTATAATAACTAATTTCTAGGTTAGTAAATAATTTAGTGTTTTTATGTACCTACACTTTTCTACTTTTAAATATTATGAAAAGTTAGTAAAAATAAAATTTAAAGTTCATATTTACAAAAATTCCAATAAAGTTCTTTATAGAAATGCCCTTTCCTTCTGCAGCATTTGTTGACAAAAACATTTTCCTTTAACGCAAACAAAACTACACATGCTCCGATAATTTCTCTTTTACGACTTGTCCGACGATTCTTTTAAGAATAAAAAAAATAAACAAAAATAAGTCGACTTGTGAAATCTCCTATTGCCATACAAATAGTTCAGGTTCTTCTTTTATTTCCGACAGTAATTATTAAATGCATTTTTTAATCCTCTATTACGACATATCTTTTCTAAAAACTTCACTTCTTTCAGTTAAATTTCCTATAGGTCAATGTTTTTGAGTACAACACGGCGTTTAATAAGTATATGCTCTCACACACACCTAATACCCAAATAATTTGCCTTATATGTTTTAATGTTGTGGGAGAGAAGATAAATCTGGAGCTCAAGTCCATTGAATAAGCATATAATTCTGTAGCTAACCATGTTCCGACTTCTTAGAAATCAAACAATTGAATTATTTATTCTTACTAGTCTCCAAATAAATTTATATATTAAAATAAAATCGAATATAGACTTAAATATATTTATTATATGGAGTTTGATAAAATTCCAAAATTTATGCTTTTAAACATTAATAAAATTTAAAATATAATTAATTCAAAGAAAAGTTGTTTATAACATTTTCTTAATAAAGCTCTTTAACTTAATAAGATATTTAAAATATGAGACTTCTTTGATTAAATTTGTAAAGGCATCCTTCAGTTTTGCTGTCAGAAATTTGCAAAAGTCTTTTACAATGTCAAGTAGCAATTTTATATTGAGTTACTGATTAAACAAAAAAAAAAATGCTAACATTGATGTTAAAAGAAACTTTAGATCCAAATATTTGTCACTGATTTCTAATTATTCTTAGCTTGAACTTTTGAGAAACATAATCAGAGATGTAAAGAAATTAATATTTGTCATCTAATGAAACTCGATTATATATATATTTATATTTTCAGTGCTTATGAGTGAATACATATCTGACAGAAGTGCGTGTCCTAAAGCTATTAATAAATGTTAAATCTTGAATGGTTTAGTATGACAGAGTAGCATTTTCTAGAGCTCAAGTTTCGTGGATCTTGGCTGGAACTCTCAATCCTAATACACCTAACATCTTATGAATTTCCACGCAATAAACCATTTAATTATTTATTTAAGAAATATTAAACGAATTATTAAATTAGAAATTTCCTCAAGTAATAAACGACATATTGGACATAAAGTCATCAGGGAAGCTTAGCAAACGTTTTGAGTCTAATAAGAAACATTTATTTTAAAAAAAATTGTCTCTAGTAATTAATAGATTGCATGATTTGACTTTAATTTGTGAATGCCACTTAGCTAACACTTTTCGTCTAATACATAATTATTAAATTTAATCTCATTGTAAAAAATAAAAAAAAAATTATAAATATTTTGTCAAAATCTCTCATTCAACTTATAAACAAGCACTATTAAATAATTTAGTGTTTAAAAATATATA
>JAQFVV010013027.1:227500-311345 GCA_028023455.1 Epiperipatus broadwayi | reverse complement strand
GTAATATTTCAAAAAGTTTAATTAAAGCAATCTATGAGTATTTGATATGTAAAATTGTGCTGATATTGAGAGAGACATTTTAAATGATGATGATTATAATATATAGTTGGAAAATGGCCATTATCAATACTGCATTAATATATTTAATAAATAGGTATTTAAAGCTAAAAGTGTTTAAAAGACAAGTAAGATTAAATACATATATTTATTGTTGATAAAATAATGATATAAAAGAATATAAATATTTTTAATTATTATAAATACTTAAATAGAAGATTAATATTTGATTTTAATGATATCAAATAATTATTTTAAAAATTTGTTATAATATCTTATTTATTTTAAAAATATTTATTTTAAAAAATGCAATTGTTAGTTTATTTTTGGACGTTGATAAGCGTTTCTTGTGTTATAAAAAAAAACAGATGTTAAGTAAATATACACAAGCATGCGTGGAAGTTGTTTAGTAAAGTTGCAGAACTATTTTAAAAAATCATGTTATAAATTTATAAATAATACGTGAGTTATCACGAGATAAAAATAAAGATATTCAATGTGAAATATTAGATTTGGTTTTAAAATATTGTTTTAAAAATATGACGTATAAAAAATACTTAGTTTATTTTGAATAATTTTATAAAAGTTAAAATTAAAATCAAGTAAGAGTATATTTTAAAATGTTTAATAGATTTAAATAAACAATAAGAATTATTTTAAAAATGTAATAATGTAATAAATATTAAATATTAAATAAGTCATTATTTATTTTTAATTTTGTGTTGTTGGTAAATATGTAAATAAGCCAGCAAGGTTGATTGTTTAATCTACCAATCAAATGGGAAGTTTCTTCCGGTATAAAAGCTCAGTTCAATTGTTAGGAGAGGACTTCGTGATTGATTTTTCAAGTTAATTGTGTTATTAAAAATAGCTACGTAAATTTATAGACGCTCTTAAAATCAATTTTAAAATTACAAGAGTGTCATTATAAATAATTTATAAAAGTTTTAAATGATAGACATGCAGTGTTAACTTAAATTTTCCTATCAATCGTCTCTAAATTGAAGCTCAATTTACAAGCAAATGGTCATGGGAACATCATATATAGTGAAAATATATCGGAAACTTTACCTTAGAAATATGACAAACGCTGGATTAGTTCGGAAAATTACAAGATGGAGAAAAGTAGTATTTTGGACAATATATAATTTTAAAAGCTAATTACTATTGCTTATTAGAAAATAGATATTTTAAAGAATAAAATACTTCTTTATGAAGAAAGTATTTTTGCAAGCTATAAATTTGAATATATATCTTAAGTAAAGATATTAGAAATGAAAGTAGCTTTGAATACTTGCCTTGTTAAGTCTTTATGTTTAAAAGACTGAATGGTGATAATTTTAAAGGCAAGTCAATTGAAATATAATTAGCTAAAAATCTTAATATAATGGGATTATTATATTGAACTAATATAAACGTTGGCCGTTTTATAAATAAAGAAACTTATTCTTACCTGGATGTTTTGTTAAAAAAATGCGCACGAAATATGTGGACGTCCCAGTTAATTTAAAATAATTAAATGATAATTTTTCATAAATTATAAACTAATTCAATAATAATAACTTTTAAATAATATTCTTTAAAGAACTGCATCCGGATCAGATAAACTATTTTAATTTTATTATATTTTTTATAAAAGAACTGATTAACTTTTATTTTGGTTTTAAAAGAACGTTTTCGTTTTTCATAAACTTTTAAAAAACACGTGTTGGACCGGAAACAGGAAATGGTGTTCTAGTGAATGTGTGCCTCAGATTAAAGAACTTTATGGTGGAAAAGAAAACATTGCTGGAGTCACGTAATATAAACTCTGTTTTATTTATCTAATATAAAAATTAAATATTATTAGTTTATTAAAATAAGATAGGTACATATCTTTAAATAATAACTAAAAAATAATATTATAATTAATTGCATAAATTTATTTTATAATTAATATAACACGGAATATATATTAAAGAATGATTGTGAGAATAAATGTGGATTATTTTATGAAGCTGTAATTCCGAAGAGAATTGGAAGATGGACTGTACATTAAATCATTATTGATGGTAAAAATTGTATAATAATAATAATTTTAATGTATTTAATATGTTTTCTTTAGATCAACCGAATGATATGTTATTTTGAATGAATGTATGATTATTTTAAAAATACACACATTATATTGGCAGTGACAGTTTTATTTAAATATGCATAATTTGAATTTATGATATAAATACGATACAACATTACATAAGAAGCTTAGAAATAATTATATGATTCTTTCGTAAATAAATTTTGACTTGTATTTTTATTATTATTATGTTGGAGTATTAGAATTATATTTATTATTCATACAAGTAATTATTTTATTTCAAGTTAGGAAGAGATCTCAAAGTCTATATTTTTATTTTTATTTTATTGGATAAATTAAGTTAAGTTTTATGTAGAAGTTTATGTTTGAATTGAGGGTTTACTGAATATAGACGACGTAGTATAAATAGTTTGGATAATCAGTTTTATTTAAAATCAATGATTATTTTCCGGAAAGTTTAAATAAGTTTAGAGGATGTTTTGTAGATAGAAAGTTATTAAGAAGGAGTAGAATAACACATAAAGTAAAGTAATAATTTTACATAGAAAAGAATCATAGAATTTATCTAATGTAATACTTTATGAATTTGAATTAATGAATAATTTGAATATTATTATTTAACAGTACATATATGTAATGCATATTTAGTAAAACATGTAGCATAAATTGCATTAAGTGAAATATAAAATTGTAATCAATTATTTGTTATTACATTACAAAAATACATTGATTTCTATATTATGATATTAAAGTAGTACTAATAATAGAGTGAACACATACTAGTACATGATGAAATGAATAACAGTAATACTTAAGTGATGTAGCAATTTAATTAATAAAGTTTAATTGTTTACATATGCTACATAAATATTATTTACATAAATTTTTCTGTGTAATAATTGAAGTTCACTGATATTTATTTAAAGTCTAAGTTTTGAAAACATACTTCAATGTTATTAATACAGCATTTTAAAGGATGTATAATTACTTATTAGGAGTATGAGTTAATAACAGTGTAAACATATTGTATTATTATTTTCTTATTTTTATTTTCTTTGTTTTCATAATTTTAAACTGTAAATATTGTAAATAAATTCTTAGTTGAAGTTAATGTAAATAAACTTGTTTAATTTGTTTTAAAAATGTGTCGAGTTCATTATTTTGCACCACAGCATTTGACAGCAGATAATTTGAAGAAACATAATATTGGCACAATGTGAATTTATTAATATTATTTAGAAATAAATACAATATTTTCCTGATTATCATTTATGAGAATTGATTGACATTATTACATTATATTACAATGGTCATAGAATAATTATAATGCATAATATAAGAGTACAATATTATTTATTGCCACAGATTATTGAATTATAAGATTTTGATTTATTCCAAAATTAAGATGCTATATGAAAATAAAAGATATACATATGATTATTTATTTAATGATTATTGATATAACAGAAATAGAGAAGATTAGGTTATACTCTAAGATTTGTATTATTATAATTATTAGAATAAGTTAGGTGTATTTAGGTTTGATATAAAATCCCATATCATACTTATTTACATGAGTTATCATTACTTTAAGATAATTAGAAGAACCTGAGATTATTTAATTATATTTTTAAAAATTAAAAGTTAAGATTTATTTATTTCATTATTATTAAAGATAGTTTATTTTATTTAAAAGCCATAAGAATGCTATAGAGGTAGTAGTAAGTTAGTAAGGAGGTGATAGTATTCTTATGCCATTGAGACAATGTCTTGTGAGATATTGACTCAATGTAAATCTACTTATTACTTTGTAACCTTACTTCACAGTCTCATGATTTTGATAAATACTTATTTAATTAATACATAATAAACAAGTATAATGATTTTTAGATTGTAAATAAATGATTGAGAACGTAAATTTATATTTATTTGTCAAAATGATTAACGTTAAATTATCGTGTATCTTCCTGTAATCCGAATCTGTTCCGATCTTGTAGATTATCTTGTACATCCACATTTTGGCATATTAACCCCGCACAACTTATAACACATCCTATAAAATTGTATCTATTAAATAATTGATGTAATGGGGATTTTATAAAACAAATACCAAGTTTTCATAATGTATAAAATCACTCCAAGCGTGAAAACAATTTTGTAACATATATATGTGTTTTCTGCATTTATTAAATATATATATTTTCATGTTAATCCTGGTTTGTGTTGAATTATTAGTTTCTAGTTAATATTTAGAATTATATTCTTTAGCTAAGAGCTTAGCATTAATCAATAACTATGATAATGTAATAACTGGGCTACTCTGACCTCGATCATCATCATCATTCTGATCTTATGCTCTAAGCTTTGCTTTACTTCTGGGCACGGATTTCAAATAATTTTACTGTGTCATCAGAATGGATGTTCATTGAGTCAGAGATTCGAAGAATAGGCAAATAGGTTAGAATTCAGGACTGCTCCAGACCGGTGTATCTTGAGCATGATCGGATTCGAGGTACTTTTGCTTAGGATTTTAATCTTGTTAAGTGAGCATACTATTTTGACCGGTACAATATATATATATATATATAATAAATAAACCACCATCATAAGAAAGGAAAGTTAAAGACTAGAGATTGAGAGAATTTATGTAATTTAAAATAGCATAAAATGTTTTACACAGAGTATTATATTTATAAATGAGAAGAGCTCTTAAAGGGAGTGTAAAGAAAAGTTCAGAAACTGGCCAGAAAGTTTAAGGTTAATTATGGAAATATATTACCCATTTCTTCCAGGGCTGGTTCTCTTAGTTTACACATCCTGGTTTGGTAAAACGTAGGCATGATTTTGATCAATTACTTGAACAGCATTTTATTGATCTTTTATGATTTTAGCAGCATGATTGGTCCGGAAAGAATTTAGCAGCTTCATTGAAGATTTTCATGGGACTTCAGGAACCACAGCCAGATTTCTGATGTTTTAGCCCTTCACCATGATTGAAACACTATTTAATTTCATAATTTAAAAACGCACAGAGTTGAATGGCACTTTTCTACAACAAAGATGGCTTCCCCCTTCTCCAAACTTTTCAGAGCTATATATACTGTAATTGATGCCTTCAGGCTAGCTCTTCTTTCATTATCAATGTGACAAAATTTACTGGTTGTTTTTAGATACATTGCTTCAATAAGGCTTTTAAACTCATTAACTTGAATTCATTTTCTAATTAGAAAACAAATTATTAAAATCAGAAAATGATTTTAATTGGTAAATCCTTACATTTTAAATGCTAATCTTTTTTTCTAATTAATAAAACTTTACCTATTGTTTTTAGAAAGGGAAAATCTGAAAGCTTATCAAAAGAATGTAGCTTTTAATCACTAAAAATCTTAACAAATTATTTAAAAGTAAAAACAAACATTCCCGATGCAATGAAACTTTTGAACAATTATATATATTTAAATATTTACAGATATACATGCACAATCCATGCAGTTATAATATATATATAAATTCATGAATAATTCTATCATGAATTTATTAATAGAATTGATCAATTTAAACTCAAATGAATTAATTTTAATACACATTTATAAAATAAGTTTTTCTTTATGGAAATTAGTGTGGATTGAACATATAAAGCCCCATTGCATGGGAAATTCAAGGTTAGTACTAGGGTTTGAAGTGGGCTTATGGCTAGATGTCACAAAGCTAGGATCGAACTCAGATCCGACTGCTTCATCATATATATATATATATATATATATATATATATATATGTGTGTGTGTGTGTGTAAACTTATTAATAAATATTAGAAAATACAGGAATTAAAATTTGTTAAATAAAAACAAAAAATATAAATGTCACTTAGGAGGACTTTTAACTATACTCATAGTCTTTGTAAAATAATAATTTGAAAGGCCTACTTTTCTATAATTCTGTGATCTTAACATTTGTTGCCTGCCTATTGATTAAGTATTGCTACAATTTATATATTAACACAGCTTCCTTGATTTTTGATTATTATTATTTATTTCAGTTTGCAATATTTTATGTTAGTATAAATAAAATCAAAACCATATATACATGATATATTATGATCATAAAAAACAGAAGCTGAAAAATTATCATTATCTTAATATATTTAGTGTTTTTTTGTTCTTTTCTTCAATCTCCATCTTGACTCATCTATATATCCACTATCACACCTTCACATCCATTTATAAATAATACAATTTTTATTTGTAAATAAGGTTTTATCTTTACAGTTATTTATTAATTTATTTAATGTAGGTGGTGCATAAAATGCAATGTCACATATACCTTTATAAATTTTTCTTAAGAAACCTGCCTGTTGATTCAAAAATTTTTTAATATTTATTTATAAGTATTTTTACATATATTATTTTGAAAAAATACAGACTATATATATATATATAATATATATATATATATATATATATATATATATATATATATATATATATATATATATATATATATATATATATATATATATATATATATATATATATATTGAAACAGTAAGATGTGATCTGCACATTTTTGTTTCACCTTTGCTTACATCTCACCTACCCTCATACACTATTTGAAAACCTAAACTTATTTTAGTGTGTGCGTACTGCAAATATATACCGAAATTCTGCCTAATTTAGATCTCTAATGGGGTACCTGTGGGTTTTATCATAATAAAACTTTTTTAATGGTTTTATTTCAAAGGATCAAATATATACTTATTTATTTAAAACTAGGTCGCATATTCTCATCTACATCCATAACTTGTGATAATATTTTAAAACTTAAGTAAAATAATTTCTTATTTAAAGTTATTTTGTTTAGAGTTGTTTAAAGTTTGGAAATATTACATTTGTAATATTTATTTACAGTTAATATAAAATAGTATTCAACTTTAAATAAATTTAAACATTTAGAATTTAAAAAAGAGAATAATTTTGTTGTTTTATTTTTAAAATCATGCCACAAAGTTTTATGTAGAAAATAAATGAGGATGGGTAAACAGAACAATAGTGAGTAATTTCAACCTGTTTACACTGAGTTTTACTAATAGGTTTTTCCTATGAAGATTAAAATAACAGTGGTTCACTGAAAAATTTCATTAAATGATCATAACCAGAATATCTGAGAATAACTTTGTTAAAATTAATAAAATCTAAGTGCATTTATTTGGTTTATGATTTAATTAATGTTATTAATTAATAAATTTTATCACTGGAGGGCTAGAGCATTGCATAGTTTTGGTATATATGTAAGGCATATTATTAATCAAAGAGTTATTCAGAGTTATGATTCTGCTAGATTATTCTGAGTTTTTATTCAGAGTTTTTTCTGCTTGATTATTCTGTGTTTTATTCTGCTGAATAATTCTTTATTATTATTCTGCATTTTATTCGTGAAGAATTATTGATGGAGAGTTACCTGCAAAATATAAAAAGTTAGTCAAAAGCAAACACCTTATCAAATCCTAGTTAGAAGCAAATTTTGTCAGTTTTAATAATAGACAACTTTAAAATAATGGTGTAGAAAATAGGCAATGTGCTGTCTTCCCTTGGAAATTACTAGTTTCACCATCCATGATTCACCATATGATGTCATATTATACCATCTAATGCCTGACTTAACCACTCTAATAGGTCAGATTGCTGCTGACAAAATACATCTTTAATGCTGCCTAAATAATGCTGCTGAAGCCCACCTAATCCATAAATTAAGAATGAACTGGGACTGCTCAAGGAATCCATTGAAGTATTCTAAGTTCACATGGACTCTTTTCTTAAAAGACAAGGTAATAAAAATTAACCCAAGATATCTCAATAATCCCAATTTATAGCTACTTTTGTTATATTTAATAATTATATTTATTTTTTCAGTTCTTTTAATGCATGTTTAATTCCTACTTGGATTAATATTTTTTTATATATCTATTTATGACTTATTTTTAGTTATTATTATAATGTGCTTGAATAAACCTTGCTGATCAATCCACCTACTCTGTTTCCTTTTAATATAATACTATTTTACAAACAGCAATCTTGATGCAAACTTAATTGTTAAACTACCTCTTTTATTAATTGTTTTAAATATCTCCATGGATCACTCATCCAAGGGTTTATTCTCCATAAAAGTTTTCACTTAGCAATGAAAGTACTACATAATTCATTTTAGCCAAATATATTTTCTCTGTAAAATGTATAAACATATGTTTTAAATTAATCCACTCAAGCATGGGAAAATTACAAAGGAAGTTTTCTATAAATGCTTGGTTGCCTCATTATTCATTAAAATTGCAATCACACATTTCCCTCCTTATTTTAATTGACATTAAAATATATTGTATATTTCATATTAATTAATTTTCAGTTAGTTATATTAATCATTAATTTTGATGGGAGTATATGGGCCATCAGAAAATAAAATTTAATGCAGAGCTATTATGTCCAATTATAAACTACCCTTTTTAATTATTTACATATTTTATAATTAATTGTGTGTTGCCAGTGAAGGTGCTGGAGCATTTAGAATTGCTTTTATATGTTCCCAAGGGCATCAATGGATAAAACCATATTTTAATTTTCTCCATGGTTCCCAGTAAAGTGTGACATGAAATGTTTCACATGGGAATGAATCACATACTTCCCTACAGTCATGAAGCTCCTGGGTGTGGGCCAGGCTTGGGCTGTTCTAGGTCACTACAGATCTCTCAGATAAATGGTGAAATGCCTATCCATACCATAATAATTTTATTTACTTTATTTCTCTTGTAAGGCCACAGTTTCAACATACTGCACTCCATCCTTAGTACCATATCTTGCTGGAAACATAATATATTTTCATTATAAATTTAGTATTACATTTATAGTTATGTCTTATACTTAAAACTCCATCAGTCACCCGAGTTATTCTCATAACAAATGCAAATATTTACCCTACTATTTTAATTAGTTAATTCATTTTCTTTAGTGCTTTGCATAGCTCACATATACTTATATTATTATAGTACAGTCTAACACATTATAATAACTTAATTCAAGTATAAAATACAAAAAATTAATTTTTAAATAGCTATCAAATTCATATAGTTAATGTTCTAAATAAATTAATGTTAATAAATATAATGTTTGGATTGATTCATTACATACACATCATATACTCATATTTATCTTTGGCACATTTATAGTTCTTGTTAGGCAAATATAAGGCTATTTAGTTCAGAGTTTCTTGTTTCTCTCTGACCATCAGCACTGGCAAAAAATATTCTTTAGTAGCATCAGATGTATTATTACGTAGGTGACACTGTGGAGTTTAGACTTTGGATTCAAACTAGGATCTATGAGGCAACTCTTAGAGTGTTGAGTTTCATGTCCTGGGTTTTAATTCTGTAGTGTGTTAATGAGGTAAACAAATCTGACCATGACAATATATAATTGATTCTCTCATTTCCAAGTGTTACATTGTGTTATGTTGTATTGGTAATGCAATTGAGCTCATAGTTTTTCATTTGAAGCTGCCTGCATCATTTATTCTAGGATTTGTGTTATTTTTTATGTCAAAATTTCAAAATAAACATGTGTGATTTATTTCTAATTAAATATCACAATGCTATTTTCTTTCAGTGAACAGGTTATTAAAAAACCAAAATCACCAAAATGTATATGTACAGAACTGAGTTCAGACTTACATGATGATATAAGCTAATGAGATTGGATTGAAAATATTATAGTGTTTTCAATTCAAAACTCAGAGTTTTTTTAGTTAAAGAGAGATAAAAAGTGGCTGCTGGATGGTTGCATTATATCCTAAGATTTAGGTGCAGTACTCTCAGATCCAAGACTCCTCACTGATGAAGGTCCCAAGCCAGAAACTAGTCTTGGGATATTGGATGAGTAGGCACTAGATGGGGCTTTTTTGCACAAGCCTTCTGATATCCATTGATTACTCTGGCTTGCACTGAGTGGCAATACATATAGAGAGTTTTGCCTGTTTTAATACCAGTTATAATCAAACATAAGAAATGGTGACCATGTGATGTTCATTGGCATAATACCAATCCTGCATAATAGGATAGTGGTAGCTATGGCTATTAAAGAACCAAAATCACAAAAAATGTATAGTTACTGAGTCCAGACTTATATGACTATATAAGCTAATGAGCTTGGAATCAAAATATTATAGTGTTTTCAATTTAAGTTTCATGGTTTTGTAGTTAAAAAGAGATAATAGGAGGCATCTGGAGGGTTGCATTAGATCCTAAGATCTAGGCACAATGCTGTCAGAGCCAAGACTCCTCACTGATGAAGGTCACAAGCCAGAAACTAGTCTTGGGATATTGGATGAGTAGGCACTAGATGGGGCTTTTTTGCACAAGCCTTCTGATATCCATTGATTACTCTGGCTTGCACTAAGTGGCAATACATATAGAGAGTTTGGCCTGTTTTAATACCAGTTATAATCAAACATAAGAAATGGTGACCATGTGATGTTCATTGGCATAATACCAATCCTGCATAATAGGATAGTGGTGGCTATGGCTATTAAAGAACCAAAATCACAAAAAATGTATAGTTACTGAGTCCAGACTTATATGACTATATAAGCTAATGAGCTTGGAATCAAAATATTATAGTGTTTTCAATTTAAGTTTCATGGTTTTGTAGTTAAAAAGAGATAATAGGAGGCAGCTGGAGGGTTGCATTAGATCCTAAGATCTAGGCACAATGCTGTCAGAGCCAAGGCTTCTCACTGTTGAGGGTCACAAGCCGGAAACTAGTCTGGGGATATTGAATGAGCAGGCACTAGAATGGGATTATATGCACAAGCCTTCTGGCATCCCTTGATTACTCTGGCTTGCACTGAGTGGCAATACATATAGAAAGCATTGCCTCTTTTAATAACAGTTATAAGCAAGCAAAAATGGTGATTGTGTGATGTTTATTGGCTTAAATTGGTATTTAGAGGGGTTATTTTAATATTCTCACTTGAATACTTTCACCTTAAATCATCATATTGAATAATTTCAGCCAAAAGCCAGAAACTGGTCTGGGGATATTGAATGAGTAGGCAAGAATTGGATTATATGAACAAGCCTTCTGGCATCCATTGATTACTCTGACTTGCACTGAGTGACAATACATATATAAAGGGTTGTCTCTTTCAATAACAGTTATAAACAAGCATAAGAAACGGTGATCATGTGATGTTTATTGGCTTATGTTGGTATTTAGAGGGTTATTTTAATATTCTCACTTTAATACCTTTACCTTAACTTATCATATTGAAGAGTTTATTAAAGTACCTTCTTTTGGTTCTATATTTTGCTGACCTGGCATTGATATTTCTTGAATAATAATAAATAATAATGACAATTATCCATGGTGGTTGGAAAACTATGTTAGCTATTTTTCAAATTCCAAATGGCAAGAGATTATTGAAGTATCACCAATCATTTTTAACTCATGTTCTATCTAAAACTGTAGTCATATAATAATATAACTTTCATAAAAATGATTGAAACAATTAGGTGTGCATATTAATTGAAAACAAACATTAAGTGAAACATTTTATCTTTGATAAATGGTCCAGTCAGATGAATTACTTAAAGAGAAAAAAGGGACTCTGAAAAAATATATAACTGATAGTTGGAACAACCACATAACTGGAATGCCATGGCACATCATACTATACCTAGTATAATTATAGTCAAAAGTCTATTTGAATATCTATTTAGCAGTTCTTAGATCAGAACCTCTATTTAACTTTCATTCTTTCCAATATGGATTCCAGAAAGAGTTGAAGTACTCAGATTAGGCATATAATTATTGTTCAAATATTAGATAGAAACTGTTGAGACATGACTATGAACTATCCTGTAGAAATGAAGAGAACAATGCAGAAATGTAACTGCAAAACTGATAATAACAGTCAAAATGATGATGAAACAAGACTATAAAATGAAGCAAACAGATAACCTAGATATTCAGCAATCTTTTTTGAAATTATTTAATTTTAAAGAAATTTAGACAGTGATATAAACTGATTTTTTTAATGTTATAATCAGTAAAAAAACTTGTCTAAAGTATAGAGATCCCTTGAATGGAAATAAATAGGTAATAACATAAACAGGTCACTCATATAACAATGTCAATAAATTTGATTATTCATAATGACTGCATGCTATAAAATAGAAATAAATTTGAGATTCCATTCAATAATATGACAGTTATGTTTTTTTTGCATATGGAAAAATAATGTCTGAAAATTATTCCGAAAGAAATGAACATTGTCCACTATTTCATAGAAATTTATCAGACACACATAAGTTCGAAACAGCAAACAGCTACTCATAAATAATATTGAATATTTCATGAAGTAAGGCAGTATGACTGAATATTATAAGTTTTATTACCAAGTATAACATTCTTCAAAATAACTTCTAAAAAGTCTGAATTTGTAATCATGTCCGCCATACTGGGACAATAATTATTTTAATTATTGCAAATATATTATTGTTTTAAATAGATGTTTTGATACATTATTTTAGTTATTTTTCATTTATATTATTTAACAGTAGTATATTTATAATCAAAATTACAGCAAACTCATAACTCAGCCAGACTAGCTAGGAAAATAACTCTAAAACACTACCATTGGCTTCACTGATACAAGCAAATCTTTCATGTGTAAAAAAAAAAAACTATAAAGTAACATAATTATTCTAAATATTACCCATAATTCCACTTACCTCTCATGCATGCTTAATATTAAAATTTTTTTTAAATAAGTTAATTGTTTCAGAATCATAAATTCTTATTAATAAAGATTTCTTAATTCTTCTTTTTGTTTTATTTCTCTCAAAGACATAACCTTAGGTTCATCAAAATTATTTTTTTGAGAGAAATGCAATAAAAAAAGAAGTAAAGAATTTTTATTATTAAAAAATATATGATTCTAAAGCAATTAATTTATATAAAAGTTATTTTAATATTAAGGGTGTATGTTAAGTAACTGCAAATGTAAGTAAAGTTAGAATAAATATATTATTTTGTAATTCTTTACACATGAGAAAGTAATTTAGTTTTTTTTTCTTGGCTACTCTGGTTGAGTTCTGAATTTGGGATAATTTTGATTATTTATTGACAAGTTTAGTTTTATAATTTTAATGTTTATATACATAAACTCAACTGATTGGTAAACATTATATTATGTAATTATTTTTTTTTTGTTTAAAGGATTAAATTAAATATCCAACAACTTTATCATGAAGTATTTGGTCAATTTGGCTAGCAGTGATTTTTTTTTACTTCGTTCCATTAACAGCTAAATGAATGATATTGCTCTGCTATGGAATATTCAGTAAGTATGTATTTTTGTTATATATAGAAATATATCACAAGAGTAGTTTATTTCTAGTTTTCATGCTTTTTAGTTAATAAAGTAGTTTAATAATGTTGGCAGACAAACAATTATATAACTATAAAAATAGAAACAAATTAGTAAAAAGCATATTTCACTTGATTATTGTCATTTTAAAAACTAAGTTAAAGGTATTGATTTTCATGGTTTTTTTTAGTTAGATTAAAGTACTTTATATAATAATCGCCCACATTTTAATGATATTATAAATTCTCTTGAAAAAGAAGCGTAATAATAAACTTCCTTTCATACAATGTCCACTCCTACATTTTGAATAACATCACTTGAAAAAGAAATATATACATGCAATATTTTGTATTAACTTTAAATAAATACACCTACAACTGATATTAAAGTTTGATTATGTTTGTTTGAATAATGACAAGAAGTTTAAATGATTTTATTTGATGTTACTGCATTATTATTTATTACTTTAATTCATTTCTTTTAGAATCTCATATTTATAAAAATGATATTAGAGTTTCCGCAAATATAAAAAGTTTGGAATATATAATGATGTATAACATTAAATATTGGTATAAATTTAGTTAGGTAAAAAATAAAAAAAAAATTAAAACTTTCTTGTAGATATAATTTTTTTTAAACATATTAAGATGTACAGTCAGATAACAATGACCCAACTTTAAATACATCAACAATTTATAATATTACTTTGAAAAATTATATAATGGATAACATATTTAACAGATACATATGATGATAATGATTAGTTTATTTTCAATTAACTTGTTAAGTTTATAGAAATAATTACTGAACCACAGATACACATTGATGATTAGAGTACAGCTCCAATAGTCATACAATAATAATAAATAATTACAAATTTATGCATAGACAAACACACACACAGACACACACACATATATATATATATATATATATATATATATATATATATATATATATATATATATATATATATATATATATATATATATATATATATATATATATAAGCTGGATGCTTCCCAGGCATATTTATTTTAATTATCCATTGTGAAAGGACTAAAATATATCTTGCAAACATTATGCTGAATATAAGCCATAATATTTAACATTTTCTTTTATTTGTTTCTTAATGTGATTATAAAAAAAAATAGAAGAAATTGTAAAAAGTATGAGAATTGATTGTAATTAAAATATATATGATTCCACAAACTTTTATCTGTAATTTGTATTGAAATGTTCAACTCCAACATATCATAATTCCTCACTTTTATAGCTTTTTCTAAAAATCTGAATAAATAGCAGACCTCTCAGTGACATTTTTGGGGGATAGTATCCATAAGAATAGACAGTGTTCTATGTACAGTAGTTACAATAAAGTCCCTACTGGTCTTTCTATCCAAAAAGCTATTAAAGTGTCTCTCACATTGTTGTTTTTTCCAACTGAAAAGATTTTCAGTAAGCAAAAAAAATCTAACAATGTTCAATAATATATTAACAATTATATTTTATAATGTATACTTGGGTCTCATTTTATGCAGATTTATTTAATGTGATTTTGAAGTTATGTGTTTCATGTTTTTTCTTAATATTTTTGTATGTAATTTTTTTATGTAATAAAAATGATTAGATTAGAAATTGAGCTCAGATAATGAGCTATTACTTTAAATACTATAACATTTTGCCACTCACACATCATATTTAAAGCAATAGCACATTATCAGAGTTTAACTTCTATTTAATAATTTAACTTTATAATAGTACTGTAATAGATTTTATGCAATAAAGAAGTTCATAATTTACTTAAAATCAGAATTTCCCCATTTTGTATACACTCATTAAATTTTACAAGATTATAATATAAATATGTCCAAACATTATACATGCCTATATTATGCACTTTGTTGTTTTTTCATTTTAAATCATATTCTATTTTTGCTTTTTTTTAAAAAAGTATGAATCAATTAATCATTTTGTGTCCACAAGTTTATTTTTAAAAGGTTAGTAACAGTGGTGGGCACAATTAAATTTGACAATTAAAATCTGATTTTTAATTATAATTAACAATTTAAAAATTATGTAAGGTGATATGAAATTAATGTGACATGAAACAATGAATTTTGATTTTTAAATGAAATTGAAAATTAAAAACATAAATAAGAATTTAATTTTTAATTGTTAGTTTTAATTAAATTTGTCCAACAATGGTGAGTTGGTGTCTTTTTATTATTGTAATGCTAAGTTTTTATTTTTATTTTAAACTTTTTGTTTACTCTAACAGAGAGGGAAAAAAACACCCAAGAAAATGAATTTATTTGGAATCAAAAATTTCAATTTTAAATTGCATAGCAAAATCAGAAGGATTAACAGCAATTGGAAAACATTTAGTTTGGGTGAGTCCATGATAAGAGCAATAAAATAAATTAAGTTTGACACTAGTTGTATTTCTTCTTGTGATGAATCTGATTTCTTACCAGTTTACAAATGAACTTACATATCGTCAAATAGCGATAATGATTAAAATACTGTACATGTATGAAAAAATGAAAAATACTGTAAATTATGCATAAAAATATATTGTTTTGAATAAAATTAAATACCATAGTTAATAAAAAAAGTTTGTCTTGTATCAATTTTTTTTCAAATTTGAAATTTTTTATCAGTCATATTTTATTTCATTATTTTTTATGCAAATTTTAAAATAATTTTATGTTGTTGTTTTGCTTTTATGTGATTTTTGAAAATTACAGTACCTAGCCCCCATTTTTCAAGTTAAGTCTATTTTTGTGTGATTTCTTTTGAGCACATTTTCTGAGGAACCTATCTACCACATAAAATGAGACCCAGGTGTATATAAAAACAGTAATAAAATCATGTAAATGTAATTTATGAGAGATTTATTAATATTTTATAAAATTTAAGATGAATTTATAATCAATTTGTTAATATCTTTTAAAGTTATTAAGTAACACATATTCAGAAAATAATTTTGAGAAAAAAAAACATAAATAATTCAATTCCTTGAAAATGATTAATTAAGACAAAACTACCTAACAAGCTTTCAGTTTACAGACAATACATAAGTACCTAAATTAATATATATTAAACTTGTAATAATGTAGAACATGTTTATTAATATTCATACTATAAGCAGTACTTCATTCTATTCATAAGATATGTGTTTGTTTTATATAATTATCATTTTAAATTTGACTTTTTCATAACAATATTTCTAATAAATATTAAGTTACTTATATAAACATATTTAAAAAAAATATGTGCAGAAAATGAAATAAAATACTTTGTTTAAACTTGATTTAGTCATAGTTTTTTATGTTATTTTTTATAATCAGTTGATTGTTTCTTATAATGACTGATCTTAGTTAAATAAATGTGCTACTTATTATTCTTGTATTTATTTACAACAGAATATATTATTTTAAAAGTAGCAAAAATATGTCATTTGAAAAATTTAAAATCACAGCCAAGTCTAGACTACATGCAATATGAAATATACCAATATAAATGGGTATATAAAAATAAACATTGATTTCTTCCAAATAGAGGTATTCTTAGTAAAGTACTGAGAGACATCTGTTCATTAAAAATAATATCAAATTAAATCTTTTAAAAATTGAAAGTGTTTCACAAAAGTGCTACAATCTTTGCTGATTAATTACACTGTTTAGTTATGATAACAGCAATGCAGCCAAACAATGTACTAGTAATTGATAACATACTTTAACTGTGGTATCACAACTAAATAACCAGATAGTATTTTTAGGATAATTGCTTCACAGTTTACAAGGCATTTCTTTTCAGCCCATTGTATTTCAGTCAGACAATACATTATTTCTCTATTCATTTTTATAATGCAATTATTTAATTAATTTGATAAAACAGTCTTATAATTTTGACTGCTGAGCAGTCAACTTCAGAGTGATTATATATATATAAACAAAACACGCTTGATTGGCAATCTTGGTAGGACGCCATCTGTGGACATAAATACAAGCGTTAGCAAGTTTTTTAACTTGCATTTTTGTTTATCATAAATGTACCTTTGAGGTCTTTCTTGCAATGATATAGATTGCAGAGGCTTCTACTATGTGGTGATGCTGAACTGAGATCAGACCCATGTAGCTATCTGGTTTGCTATCACTTGTTACTTAGTGTCCAAAAGATGGCGCTATACCAAAACCGCTGAACAAGTGTAAGATTGTTTTACATAAACGAACTCAGAGTTAGTATTTAGATCTACCTCTTTCATTCTGTCTTCACTGCCAGATCAGCTGATTTCAAGCTGGTTTTCATGATCCTAAAGTGGGAGATAGAGTATAGAAACTAGATCCAAAACACTGACTCCAGTGTTTATGCAAAACGTTTCTATCAGATTGCAAGTGAATTTTTCAGACCTAAAGTCTTCAAACCCAGCTAGCAAGCTAGATATTTATATGGGTCTGATCTCAGTTCAGAATCACCATATAATTAAAGTCTCTGCAATATATATCATTGCAAGAAAACTCAAAGGTACATTTATGAAAACAAATACAAGTTAATCACGTTTTTAACCTGCTATCACTTGTTATTTATGTCCAAAAGATGGCGCTATACCATATACCTGAACAAGTATATATATTTGTTTTATATATATGATAAAAAGTCATAAATTAACTACCTCTTTCATTTGCTCACTCCCAGATCAGCTGATTTCAAGCTGGTTTGCTATCCTCAGTGGGAGATAGAGTATAGAAACTAGATCATATATTATACAATTATTTAAACCACATCCACATATATTGCATGTCCTGTGTATTTACATGTATTTATGTACTGTATCTACAAAGAAGGTTTTTGTACAGCCAAATGTGTAAAAAAAATGTTATCTAATTGAATGAAGTGTTGCATTGCAAAAACCGTATCAAAAAAGGAATATTTGGTAATCAATATACATGAGACATGAAAAATAAATATACCTCAGTGTTATAAACAGTGGTCCTACATTAAAATACAAAACACAAGATTAATTATATTTTAAAGGATAAAATATCAAAACATCTAAAATACTAAGAATTTAAATACTATGGTAATAATGATCTATCTAACTGTAGATAAAAAAAGAATGATAGGAAAACAAACAAGAAAAAATTGAAATAGAATATATCTACATATATTTTAAATGCTGGCCATTCATTCTATTTATATAATAATTTAAAAATAATGTTTTGATTTTTTTTTTTTAGGGAATGAACATTTAGTATTTTAAGAAGTTTTGTAATTTCATATATTTTCTATTTTTACCTCAGTTTTATCTTATCAATTGCCATATTTCACGTTGCATTTTAAAGTATCTTACAGGTAATATTGCTCAAATAAAATTTATACAAAAAATATTTTTTCCAAGATATAAAGCTTTATGAAATATGTTGTATAAAATTGTTAAAACTTGAAGATAAAACAAAAATCTTTTATAATAAACATTATTTGTTTATCATTTATACTAAGTATAAGCAGGACATGTGTTTTCTACGATTTCTTATAACTAATAATTTGTTAAGCACATACTCATTACCTAAGCGATATATATTAAGGCTATGCGCCTAAATATTATGTTATTTATAATATTATTAATTTTTTAATCTCTTACTTGATTACATTTCCTTTGCTCTCAATTCTTACAATTTTTATTACTTTCTTGTTAATTTTTACATCAAAGCGTTTATACACGACTTAAATTCGATGCTTTTAATTTATACCTACAAGCATATATACATATTCACACATAAACATGTATATACTAGAATTTTTAAAACTTATTCAATCTCTTAAATATCAAACTACAGCCGTGTGTTTTAATTTTTTTTAAAAAAAAAAGAACACCAAAATAGGTATATCTTAAAGCTTTATAATAAAAACTTTTTAAAATGCAATTTGTAATATGAGTAAAACAAGCTTATTTACAATTATCAAAGCACTATAAAATAATTCATGTATGCTATATCTGATTATTACATATAGTTAATCTGATAATGAGACCATGCAATATTTTTTTTCAAACGTTAAATATATCATATCAGAGATAATCTCCACTTGTAAGATAATGATTATGAAAAACAGTGTATTATTAAATATGAAATAATTAATTAATCATCCGAAGCAGCTTTGGGTGAAACAATTATAACTATTCCTATTCCAAGCAAAATACTTTGGAGATGAGTTAAATCTATGAACCACAAACATATTCACATATAGAACATTCTGGATAAGTTTCCTAGTTATTTAGTAAATTGAAATAGAGATTTTATACTTTTTTGCAGTAAACGTTTGTTTAAAACATGTTGGCACTATGTCCAATTGTAGTTTCCCCATGTTTTCTATTTTCTGACATAAATTTTCAACAGTAGCAATCAACATTCCACATGTTTAAAACATTATTGAAGGAATCATAATAGAGCAAATTGGATCTACCTTTGCTATACAAACCATGCTCAAGTTCAGCATACACACATTCGCAAAAGTTTTGTAATGTTCATTTATTTTGCATACTCAATCTAATAAATGTATATTTTTACAATAATGGACTCTACAGAGTCAAATCCTGCAATTTGAAATTCATATTGATTACTTTTTATAATATTGTCATTGTATTTATAAAATGTATTCAACATTTTTAAATTTTAAATTGAACATAGGTCAATACATATGTAAACATCAGAGCTACCAAGAATAGGTGGATCAATTTTTTGGATTCATTATACTCTTGATTCTTTTTTCAACATTTATAGTATTTTTAAGTCATAGACCATTGAAGTGTAATTTACTGCATTCGTTTTTAAGATCTTTAAATGCATTTTTTCCAAGGCCTTCATAAAATAAATTAATAAAAAATAGCTCTATATGAGTCTAATTTAATTATGGTAGTTATTTTTTGTGATGAAATAATCTGTATTTTATCTTGCTATAATCAGCAGCATTACAATGAAATCTATACTGCATTTTAACATCTATGTCTACATTTTTACTTACATATCTATCAAAGTATTTAACTTATTTTATAGTCTTCAATTGATAACTTCCCAAACTATAAGTGGCTGAAGATTTTTTTTTAAATTTCTTAAATAGTAATTATGGATCCAAAAAGTTTTTGTGGTGTACTTAAATTATTAAGTATAGTTTGTACCTATCTTTTAAATTTACAAAAATAACACAATCATTAGCTTACTCTAATTCAATTTAAAATATTATTGTCATGCCTCTATTGTATCTTGATTCCTATTAGAATTGAAAAACATTGTTGAAGATATTGTACTTTTTTTTTTTCAAATTGTTCAGATTTTCTTTCCAAAGTAATCATTTTTCCTCTCATCCCATCACATAAAAGCATAATAATATGAAAAAAATTGTTGTAGAACCAACTTATTTTAAACAATGTCATAGACCTGTTCAAAATATTGACAAAAATCACTGGATCAATTTAATAAAAGCAATATATTAATGAGTTTTAGTTTGACACATTTCTGCATGTTTCTCTCAATGAATTCCATATCTAGAGTTTATGATAATCATTTTCCTATTAATGAAAACAATTTATTCAAGAAAATTTCTGAAAATATGTTTAGTGTAACAGATTATAGAGATATAACACAATAGTTAATGGAATATTATATATTCCATTTATTTTTAGAAATTGAAACTATAAATGCAACCTTCTTATCAGGCAGCATAAATTTGTGAGTTTATACAATCATAAAAAATACAGTGCTTTTAAGATATCATCATATTACCATAATTTAAAAAATACTAGTATTTGAAAAGAACTTGCAGTCATTCCAGTTTTATGAATATTGAAAACTGCCTTGATTTTACTGTGTTGTAAAATTTTGACCAAATATAGTTTAGAAGAAAAATTGTATATATCATTAAATAGGGTCATCACAATTTTTGCATTATTTTAAGAATATAACCTTAACATTTAATACATCTGTTGAAAATTTCATTACTAGTATATAATAGAATGTTATTGCTAAATCGATTAGAATTGGGAAGTAGTTTTTCCAGGTACAAATAATGCTTTTAAGTTATTCAAAAAATGATCTAAAGTGATCATGATAAACAATGTTTTAATCTACTAAAAAATCAAGACTTTTTAGTAACTGAGATTCTGTCATTAAATTTTTATATGTTGTTATAAAATTCATAATTTATCTATTATTCTTGAAAAATATTGCATGCAACTTTTTACACAAACCATTTATTAGAGTTAATTGTTAGAAGCCAGTAGTAATCCTTCTGTTCACTATATTCCAAAATAGATTTACTTGAATTTATAATGCACACTTCTTATGAGAAATTTAACTCAATATTATGATAATCATTAAAGATCAAATCATCAATTTTAGTTTAATATTCATTGAAATTATGTATGCCAGATATTTTTAATAAACACCATTTTTGATAGGTAAATTTTAATAAAACCTATTTTTAATCCACCTATCTGAATTAATAATATAATTTCAGTAAATGAAACATTATATGACCATCTAATAATTGTTCTCTGATTTAAAATTCAAAATAAATAATATCATTTATCAGATTTGTTCTCTTTATAAAGTCAAAACAAGCCACTATAAATGATAATATTATTTTGATAGTTTTTTAAAAGATATTTAAATATTTCCATTACAAACTGTATTTAAAGAAATTATCATTTCAATGATTGTATAAAGTAATGCTTAATATATATATATATATATATATATATATATATATATATATATATATATATATATATATATTAATATATAGACAACCATATCCGTTCACTTTACCTGAGCCATAACACTTCATACTATAAATCACAGGTTATAATAGATATAATTTTTAAAAAATAATAATAATAATTCCATTTTCCTATCACATATTATAAATAGACTATACGTGAGATGATGGTAATAATAATAATAATAATAATAATAATAATAATAATAATAATAATAATAATAATAATAATAATAATAATAATAATAATAATAATACTACTACTACTACTACTACTACTACTACTACAAATAATGATAATAATAATAATAATAATAATAATAATAATAATAATAATAATAATAATAATAATAATAATAATAATAATAATAATAATAATAATAATAATAATAATAATAATAATAATTTTAGTTTTACAGTATTAGGTACATAAACAAATGTATATTAAATGTAAGTTGTCGAACTATTTGTTAATTAATATGACTTTCTACCGCTATGCATTGATATATTTGTTATTGTTTGGTTGTAGAAGTTGTGGAAATTATAAAATAAGTATTAGTAATTAACAATACTTTTTTTTTTCCTGATGTGTCATAGCATGAGCCGGAAAGCGAACCCGCTAACCCGGGAAAACTGCTTGTAAAGTTGCTGTCGCCGACTTCTCAACCACCAATTAACAATACTTTAAAAATAAAAAAATAAAATATGATAACATTATTATTTTAATATCGTTTGACTGAATTAACTATGCCCTACTAACCACTTTATCTATCAGTTATTGTCTATATATAATTTTATATACGTATACAGAGAGTTTCAGTTGTTAATATAAATGTCTGTCTAACATTTGCATTAGTTCTTTGATCAATATTTATTTGCCATTTTTATTCTTTATATGCAATTTTACTTTTAGTTTTTATTTTGTATAAACGGAAACAAAATCGTTCCTGTTTTATTTTTAACAGATTGTTTTATTCAGATTGATACCTATGTATTTTAAATTTCAGAAAACTAATACAATAAAGATGAGTGAGAAAAGAGTGGTATTAATCAAAAAGGGAAACCTTAGTGAAGCTTTGAAAAATATGTTTTTAACAATTTTTATTTGCGAAAATGCAAGTTAAGAAAATTATAGATAGAAAATCAAAATAAAGCATTTTTCTTACCAAGCATATTATTATTTATACATACGTAATTAACTGTTATGGATAATGGCTGTTAACATAAAACAATAAACAAACAGCAATAATCATTTTATTTTAAACACTTTTAATTGAAATTTTATCAATTAGTTATTATATTTGCGAACAATAAAATATTTATTTCTTGATAAATGCTTAGTATTAACAAATGTCAGAGATAAATGAAGACGTGTAGGTAGAAAATTATTAAAAAAAACTATAAAAGTTAGTTATAGATATGAAGAAAGTAGTAGAATGGATAGTTTAAATTTATTATAGACATTATAAGGTTGTTAATTTTATTATATTTATTGTGATATTAAATTGAATTATGTTAGTGTTTATATAGTGTATGTATGTGTAAATATGTTTGTTCAATATACAAGTAGGCATAAACATAGTAAATATAATTATTTAACTAAGATAATATTAAGAACAAAGGATAAAACAAAATACTTCCTTCAACAGTATGATGATGAAGATATTAATTTGCTTTCGGAAAATTAGTAAAAAAAATTAGGAATCTTATTTACAAAATAGTAAGTTTTTTTTTTTTAAAAAAATACATATTAATTTTTGAAAATGAAGACAAGTGAAACTTGAAGTCTAAATTATTTATTGGATAGTAATCAAATAATTAAATTTGATTTGAGAGTACACTGTTATCATTGATGGGCTGAAACAAATAAATTATAGGATTTGAGAAAGCTAGTCTTATGTTTGGTTACGTCTTCCCTACATAATGTATGTTATAACACTACTATAGTAAAAAAAAACATATTAACATTGGGATGGTTACTTACAATGCACATAAACACTCATGTACATACTTATTTGGCAGTTAGTACACTCTAATAAACTGCTTAAACTATAAATGATTGAGGTAAACATAATAATATAATAAATTTTAACTTACACATATTTTAGTAATGTCAATTAAAAAAAACATTAGTTTTAAATAAAAATATTTCCTCAACTAGACGTAAATTTCAATTACATATATAAAATAATAATAAAAAAAAACCTATTGTTTAATAACCATGAAAACTAACCAGGACTGTGAAATTTAAAGCTTGAAAATGATTTAGATCAAGTATTTCTAAATAACCCATTGTTCAAAAGATAAAAGTTTATGATTCAATTACTTAACTGTGTGTTGTCTTGCATTGGTGGTCGAGAGGTCAGCGCGACTGGCTAGCACTTGCAGGCAGTTGCACGGGTGCGGGTTCGCGTCCCGGCAGATGCTAAGACACTTAAATAAAAATATTACTTAATTGTAAACATTAATTAATTCAACAATCAACATATATAAAAACCTCATGAAGAAAAGTAATAAATTATTATGGCAGTTTTGAATTTTAATTGCTGAAAAGATGGTTGATTAAAGTAAAGGAATTATTATTTTTATTTTTTACATAGCCTTTGTCAACAAGAAACTTTCGTATACATTGTAATTCTACACTCAAGGGAGTTTCCTATTAATCAACAACCGTTCAGAAAAATAGAAATATTAATTGTGTAAACTATTAAGTAATAGTAATACATCGTCTGAAAATTATTAAAAAATAACTTCATTTTCTTACCATATATATATATCGCATTTTGAAACTTTTAATGTTTAATAACTTATACACAATAATATTCAAAGTAATAAATATTATCAACTGTGAAAACTATTAAGGAATAGCAGTATATCATTCCAAATTTATTAAAATATTAACTTCTTGTCTGTTAATATATATATATATATATATATATATATATATATATATATATATATATATATATATATATATATACAATATATATATATATATATATATATTGTAGAACTGCATTTTAAAACTTTTAATTTTAAATCATTTATAAATAAGAACATTTAAGTTATTTAAAAGCTACTGCAATGTTTATCAGCTAAAACAAGTTGTGGTGAAGGTCTTGTGTGAATGCTTATCAGAAGATGTAAACATTAATTTATCCATTAAATGCCTAATTGGGATATCAAAATTCTATAAAATGGGCTTTATCTTAGTTCCAGTATATCAGCTTGTAGAGGATGGAATAGACGCCATGAGAGAACAGAATCTTACCAAAGTCAAACAACAATGCTCATTCTAACAATGTCTAAATTCCTAAAGGAGTTTGATTCTACAAGATCAATAAACTTTGCTGTAATGTTTAAAATATATATATAAAAAATGTTTCCAGAGTCTTATTCAATCCACTTAAGTAGACATTCTGAACTCCAAACTTTATATATGAACAATGGAAAAACTTATTCCTTGTTTGAATCATTTCATTTATCAAATCATTAAATAAAAAAAGGGTATTTCAGCTAATAGGTGAACAAATATTTTGTTTTGTAATTAATAAAATCTATATTTCTCTAATTAAACAAGCTTGACAGATCATCCAATTTAATAAGAGAGGTAATATTTTGCTTTACCCACATTAAATACTCACTATTTATAAGACAAAATTATTTGTTAACTTGTTATACTAAGTAACTAATCTTTGTTTATATTTTATTTTATTTTTGATATTACAACATATATGCCTAAAACACTTGTTATTTTTGTATTCATAACAAGATTGGTAATATAACTTTATTGTGAATAAACTTTATCATGTATGTGTAAAATAGAAGACCATTCTTCATTATTGTCAAAGTAACTATTAAAAATGATCTAATGTATCTTCAATGCTTCTTAAATGCATTACTTTTGTGTATAGTTACCATGATTTAAATATAAAGTTTTTGAAAAAAAAAATATTATACACATATTGAATAATGTTGTTTTATAAGAATGAAATAATATGGTTTAAATATCACCATCTTAGTCAGTAGAAGCTATGATAAAAGTTGATTAGAATGTGAAATTTAATCT
The DNA here is from genome assembly GCA_028023455.1 of Epiperipatus broadwayi. NCBI lineage: Eukaryota > Metazoa > Onychophora > Udeonychophora > Euonychophora > Peripatidae > Epiperipatus > Epiperipatus broadwayi. Next base: position 284,951 of record JAQFVV010013027.1, on the reverse strand, counting down.
GTAATTAAATATATATTTCTTTTTATTTTAAACTGTTAAAAAACAAACATCATGGTAATATATATATATATATATATATATATATATGTTTGTTAACAAACATCATGATAATATATATATATATATATATATAATGTTTGTTAATTAAAACAAAATTGTAATTATAATAAAAATAATAAATTTAATGGTAACAAACTATTATAAACAATCCTTAAATCCGCACAAGTACTTGCAGTTAATTTCTCAAACCTGCCTCAACTGCCATTAAATTAAAAAAAAAAAAAAGTTTGCTTCCACATTTTTTTTTTTTTTACTTTAATAGCAGTTGAGGCAGGTTTAAAAAATTAACTGAAAGTACTTCTGTGGATTTAATAATTGTTTATAATAGTTTGTTACAGTTAAATTTATTATTTTTATTATATATATATATATATATATATATATATATATATATATATATATATATATATATATATATATATATATATATATATATATATATATATATATATATATATATATATTAAAATTAGCATATTACCTTAACCAGAAACTGGCAGTCATTACCTACATATGTATATCTTCCTAGGCAAACTTATAAATCTATTCAGCATATACATTTATTAATATACATAATTCTTATTATAAATTTGTTATAAATAAGTATAATTAATGTTTAATAATAATATATTGCTTAATAAACTTTTTATAAAGATGATTGTGAGGCTGTATAGCAACAAATGATATGATGTCAGTACTAAACAACAGAACAGAGATATAACTAAGCAAATGGCAAGTGATAATCAATAAAATTTAAACAATATACTTTCTTTTAATTATTGCTTTTAAATACATTTGTTCATCATAATGTAAAGCAGATTTTAGCAATCTTCAGTGAATCCTAGGAAATACTGTCCATAATTATAAAAGTCCATGTAACTCTACTTTATGGAAACCTAAGAAACTCATCCAAATCTCCAAACAAAGTAATTGCCTAACTACAAGCAATTATTCTAGAACTTATGTTCTAAAATAAAATGTTATTTCACTGTAATGTTTGTGAAAATTGTATATATGTATGATTTGTCATTACACCAAATAAAGTCATAATAAATTAAACACTCATTAGTAAATTTGTTAGAGTAATTTGAAAACTAGCTATGATGAAGTGATTTTATATAATTCATTAGAATTTTATAAAAAAGGTTATTTAATGATAACGTTGGGTGTAAAATGAGTTTAGTCATTAAATAGGTGAATACATTTAGTGTGTCTAACATTCATCAAGAAGTATTAATAGAAGAAAGAATGATTCAATGTAAAATAAAATATGTTTTTCAGTAAAAAAAGGTTTATTTGTAGAAATGTAATTATCAGAAGAGAATATATATTTTTGATAAGAGAGTTAGTATTAAGATTAAGTTAATTTTATTATCTATATGTATTATTAAAAGGTTAGTATGTACATTCCATCAAAATGAGCAATATTATAAATTAGTAAGTGTTCACAGGTGTTAATTATAGAATTGATAAAATTAATGTAATAAAAATAGTATTTAAAGTAAAAATAGGAGTTAAACTGATGTTTTCTTTATGATGCAATAATAAAAAATATTGTTTCATATTATCTAACCTAAGTTGTATTAAATAAAGTTTAAAAGAAGATATTAAATTAAAACTTTTGTTTTCATGGGGGGTATTATAACCTTTCAATTGATTCATTGGTCTAATGGAGTATATAAGATGTGTATAATAGTCCAAAATTAATTTTTTTAAATATAATTGGTCATAATTTAATATATGACCTTTGATAGAGAATTTAGTAGAAATAATGAATACACATTTTTTTGGAATTGTTTTCATTTTATATATCAGTTATATAATTTTAATAACAATACATTTTTAAAATTAATTATAATAATAGTAAAACATCATTACTTAAATATGTTTAGTAAAATATTTATGTGCAGCTGAGTAATAAAGTATTTTAAATTTCAATTAAAACATTGTTTGAATTCTATCACTTTTAACATATTTATTTATTCTTTTGTGTTGGCATTAAATTTTTAAATAATAAGTTGAATATTAAAGAACTGATAGACAATTTTCAAGTTGCTGACCAATGACATTTAAATAATTGGTTTCCATGTCATGTTTGGGGATATTAATAGAATTAGTAGACAATCAGTGGAGAGAAGAAATCACTATGTAAAGTATTGTATAAAATATTGGTAAAATTCATCAACTTATAAAAAATATTTTATGTTATAAAACAGTTATATAACTCTATTAATCTTAGGTAAATGAATATAAGATGCTTTATAAAAGTTTAATAAAATGATAGAGTAATTTAAACTAATTCCATCATCAGTGTCTCGGATTAAAATCTGGGAAGTCACCCTACAATTTTACATTCTTAACAAGGGGGGAAATGCAAGCATATATTATTATTATGAATGGGAAAATCATGAAGGATAAAAGTACTCCATCACAAATAATTAAATCTGTATAATCAGTCACATAAAGAAATATTTTCACTTTATCTTTTCTTTATTGAATAGCTTAAGTAATAGTTTGACTAATAAGAAGGACCAAATTTCATGAATTAAAAAAGAGAATTTATAGATCTTTATTATAAAATATAATTGAGTTGAAAGATTAAAGAAAATAATTAGTGCTGTCAATCAAAGGAACTTGCTCTATTCAAATTAAACATACAATATTAATATTTAAGAATGAAGATTTGTAATAGTTTTATCATGCAAAATTAATTTTACTCAAACAAATAGGATAATAAATGCTTTTTCTTAATTAGTTTAAATAAAAGTTTATAGTCAAGATAAGCCTTCTATTTGGTCGTTATAATCTTCTTTTAAATTAAGAAATAGTAACTGAAGGGAAATTCAATGAAGGAGAGATATTAAGCTTAATTCTGTTAAATATATCAAAAAAGTATATTACAAGAAGAGACTTAATGTTAAGGTACTTTTTTATGTTTATCATAAGAAAATATTTTTTTTTTATATAACATAGGGATGAAATAAAGATTTAAATGAAAATGATTTATTGATCAATACTGCAGATAATTAATCATAATAATGAGGAGACCAACATTTAGATATATGTTTTACTTGGTTGTTTATTTACAGATCACATTAACTTTTATAATAGTTATGTATAGTTGAAAAAAGAATTGTGGCATGCAAATATAGAAAGTGACCACAAGAAGCAACTAACCATGAAAGATTTCATTTTATTATTGTTGTTTGTTATTTTAAATGTTGGATAGAAGATACTGGGAATAACTAATAAACATAATAATTTAAAATAAAGATTTGCAAGGAAGTATAAAATGACATATTGACATATATGAGAAAGAATCCCAAGGTAGAATATAGGAAAACAAAAAACAATATTTTTTTTTCCTTTGGGTATTATATATAACACATTTGCCAATACTATATTCATTGTTAAGTTTAATATTAAACTAGTTAAGTTAAATGATTTGATTTATTAATAGATTATATTTTAATGTAATTGTAAATTAATAACTTTAGAAGTTATGTGTGGAGGAATGAGAAGATCTATAATGGGTGTAAAATAATACTTTGTGTTTCTATTGCAAACAAACAGGATTTAAACTTATTTATGATATCTTAAAGTATGAAATAATCAATAATAAAATTACTTTCATGATTAAGAACTGAGAGGTGGTAGTTATACTAATATTTAAAAAATGTATAATAATGAAATTTTAACGAGCAATATGAAAGAATTAAATGTATGAATGATAAAAGTGATTAAAGTAATTTGATCTCAGTTTAATGTAATAAAATAAACGGTGACGGTTGGAAAATTACATAGTTTGTTTTGTAACACATCATCATTTAGATTTGTAAGATAACAATTGATGGAAAGATTATATTGTAATATTATTATGGTAGTATATTGTGTTGAAGGATGCTAGAACTACCTATTAGAGTTAGGTAAGTTATCACTCCAGAATAGGATTAATGCATTTTAAGTTATACATACCTGACGAACTGATAGAAATAACATAATTAGTTTAGTATCAGTGAGATCTATATATGTAGTTTTGAGCCATAATGATGTGATAAATTTCCATAAAATAGAGATGTTAAAGTTCATAAGAACTTAATGTAGAAACATGGGTGTAACATCATTAAGAGAAAATGATTATGTGTCATGAGAGCACATATTATTTAAAAGAAAAAGGAGACATCCATTTCATATTTATTGTATTTTAATGTCCTAAAATCATTATCTTATCTACAAATTTTTAGATAGTAAAGAATAGTAAGGTAAGCATAAAATATAGTTGGTTATATTTTTAAAAAGATTATAATACTTTGGTTAAGTTGTAGAAAGATGTTTGATATGAGATTGAAGTTAATGCAAAATAAATATTACAATACTTAAATATTTTTTTTTAAAAAATTGCTACCATATTGAAGGAAATTGAGATCAATGATGAAAATAAAAAGAAAGGATGAATGGAATGAATGGTTATCAAACAGATGTTTAATCTTGGTTCCATTAATTATTTTAATTTTATAAATTTTATATTATAAAAAAACAACAACATAACTTTAAAGTTTAGATATAATTAATAATAGAATTTACACGTATACAAATTATGAAACTCTAAGAATCAATTGTATTGTGTGGAAGGGAAGTAAAAAGAATAATATATTATGTATCCAATAGAAAGGACTGAACAATTGGACCCTTAATTAAAACTGATAAACATTATTATAAAATTATAGCAAAAAAGATATTCATATATGTTAGCAATAACCGATTTCACATTTGAATATAAAATACTTATGTAATTTAATGTTCACTCTCAAAGCAGTATATGTGAGTAAAATATTATTCTTATTAATGTAAATAATTGTACAAATATTTTAATAATATGTTATTATACTTTATTATGATATGTAATAATTAAAAGTTTATTAATGATTATTGTTATTTGTTTAAACAAACAAATAATTTGATGTAAATGTAAACAAATGGCTTTGTTTCTGCTCTGAATTATTGTCATCACTCTGTCATATCCAAGTACATAAATTATGCAGAATATTATAAAAAACAAAACTTGATAAATTGTTTATTAAATTCAATTATAATCACATAAATTATATTATCTAAGAGCATTATATTTTAACTGGATATAATCATATCTCTAAATTCACATTATTTTATTTTAAAATTAATTTGAATTCATCCTTAGAATAAATTTAAGATGGTACACGAGGTTGTATGAGATATTGTGATGGGGATATCTTAGCCAGATTACATTTGGAGTTATGGTAAAATTTAAAACAGGGTAAGTTGATTAAGTAATTTACTGAAGTGATTAAAAAGGGAAAAGTTATTTTAATTATTGGATAAGGTTTCTGATTATTTTAAATGTTGTTCATTTTTATAATTAATATTTCTAATTTATAAATAAGTTAATTGTTGGAAAATATGGTATAAAACAATTGTATCCAGAACAATTGAGAATGAATTAACTGGTTTTATGACCTTGCTGTTGTATTTTTAAAATTTTATATAACATCCGGAAATGAAAGTTTTCTAATATCTTTATATTGTGCTTGTAGGTTGTCGAAAACACTTCCATACATTAAATTGGACGAAATAATACATCTTATATACAGCTCATTTAATTGAAATAGTGAAATTTATGTAATGAGACAAATTTGTTTAAATAAGTGGCACATTGAAGTCTGTGTTGTATATCAAATCTAAGTCTGCCCTTTTACTTATAAACCTATTTAGTTATTTCAATTACTTTACATTCATAAGTTGATAACTATCCAAACTAAAACTTGCCATGAATTTTTTTTTTTATTATTGGCTAATAAAAAACAAGTTTTTTGAATATTAATAAACTAACATATTTATATGCTACCTTCTAAAAATTAAGAATAAATGCACATTATTCATCTTACTATAAATCCAGAATCAAAGAATAAAAATCTCATGTTTTTAATTTCAATTGATTTATTTAAAATATTCCAACATATTTTTTTTTTATATATATATATATATATATATATATATATATATATTATATATAATCATGTCTGTTTCCATTTAATAAATTTTTTTCAACATACAATATTAAGACATTTTAAACATCCTAGGCTTCCTTCTGGGTTGTCCGCAAATTGTTAGAAACGCAAATGAAAAAAAGTATCTCTTCCCCTTCTTAATTTTTTTTGGCGCGTCTTTCCTGCTTTTCCTTTTTTACATGCCTTTATTTTGCGTTTTTTTTTCTTCTCAGAATTTACTTTTTAAAATCAAATCAAAACTATTCGTTCTTAGATCAAAAATTGATGGGATACTCTCATTTCTACTTCTCTTGTCTTGATTTTTGCTCTTTAATGTAACATGTAATTATGGTTTTGATTTTGATTTAATAAAGTTAAAATTCTGTGTATTGAAAGAAATAATAATAAAATTAAAGAGTTGTTAATAAAAGTGAAAAGCACAGTTGATAAATATAAATTAATAATTGTGGAAATTGTGTATGGTATATTTGTTAATTTTAGTTTATATTTGTAGTGTAATGAATTATTAAATTGATATATTTGTAAATATTGTATGTATATTATTATTTTGATTTTATTATATATATATATTATATATATATTATATATATATATATATATATATATATATATATATATATATATATATATATATATATATATATATATATATATATATATATATATATATATATATATATATATATCTATATATATCTTGATTCTTGTTTGATTAAGCTGTTCATAATCAATTTCTATGAGCACCATCATAAAATCTGAAATTATGTTAGAACAAGTACACACTGATTTAACACTTGCTTTTATTTAAAATACCACAAAATTTTCATCTGCAATAATAACATTTTCTCTCATGTTAGCAAGTAGAAACTGTATTATACAAATAAATTGGGAAAGTCAACCAACTAATTTAAACAATGTCATAAATCTGTATAATTAACTGAATCAAGTGATTTGATCAAATCTCAACAAAATAAAACATATCACCCTTTGTTTTCTACTTTGCTGTTACATATGACTTGCAAGAAAAATATGCTTACAGGTCCACTTCATGCTCTAAAACCATGTTGAATCTCTGATAACCATTCTTCTATGATAGAAAATTATCAACAAACTCCTGGAAATAGCTTTGATGCAGTTGAATATAATGATATTCCATGATAATATTATTGCAAATTTGTTATTTTTTTTTTTTTTGCTTTTAAAATTTGAACCATTAAAAACAACCTTAAGATCAGATGGCACTGTGTAAATCTTAAAAAAGTTGAAGCAATTGTTACTGCTATATTACAAGTCTCTCAAGATATTTCACAATGTTTTGCTATCTTATATTTTCAGATTATAAAGAGTTGAGTGGTTTAAGAAAGCTCTATATCTTTGTCCAAGCTAAATGAGTAGATAAAATGGATATATCATTAAAAGTTCTTATCTCTATTCTTGTTTCATTATTCAAAAAGTTCTCAAACTACTCACTCTTTTAAACTGTTTAAACTATCTTTGTCATCACATAAAAGAGTGCCATTATTGGATTTAATAGGATTGTGATACAGCTCTCAGATCCATATATTGCTTTCAATGCAGCAAAAAGTGATCTAGAGCCACAATCAGCAAATGGTTTTTTTTTTGTGATTTTCTGCCTTTTGATATCTATAATTATTATAAAGTCCCATGAATAATATATTCCTCTTCCAAGTGGAACACACAATGTTTTTTTAATCAACTCACTAATAATAAGATCTTTGTCAGAAAGTCAGCCACACATTTTTTTTTACTGATCACAATAATAAATTTATTTATATCTATAATACACAGTTTAATAAAATTACATTTAAACAATCCTGTAGGTCCAAATAAAAATTTTAGTGTTGATTAATTAGCTGTTAAAATTTAGTAAATATAATATTTTTTCTAATGAAGAAAATATCACATTTGCTGAATATAATTGGCATAATATATATTTTTAAAAGCAACATTCATTTTAATCTCAGAACATACTAATCTATGAATATCCAACTATTTTTTATTATAAGTTCTCACATAATGTGGACTTTTCACATATTATGAAAGTTAATATAATTGTGATTTTCTAAATGTTATTGTTTTTATTGTTTTGAGTATAGTTGCATCCATGCTCCTTTAAAAGACTTTTTTGCCACCACAACTTATTTGTGATATCAATTTACGTGTTATGTGAAAATTCAATAAAGGCAATTTGTTTATTTACATTGCCGATAGCATTTGGGCAAAATCTATTATTTGTACCAAAATGCAGTTTAAAATTTCTAAGAAAAACTAACTTGCTTTTCAATGTTATCCAAAAAATAAATATTTTTTTTTTTCTGAAACCTCTGAATGTAAGTTTGAACATCAACATTAATATGGAGTAATATTCCCATAATACATTAATGGGTTTTGTCATTATTAGTTTTTTGTTAATACAATGACATATTCCAAATATAAAAAATACTAAATTAGACTTTCTTTGTTTGATTGACTCACTAGCCTTTCAAAAAGACCTACAATTAACAGCCTTTGTCTGGAAGATGTGTTTCATTAAAAGCATTAGAAAATTGAAACATTGATGTCTTTTTTGCTTTCATCACTTCTCTTGAAGAGTTTTTATAAAGTAAAATTCACACACTCCATGTATCTATATCTAGACAAAATTAGATTTAATATACTTACCTTCAGTACTAATACTGCTTTCTGCTTTAGTATTAAAACTGATGCTACTATTGTTGTTATTATTAGTTCTATTATTATGAGTAATTTATGAAGTACAATATCTTAAATTACTGTGTAAGGTAGGCTATTTAGGTTCTTCAATTTCCTATTAAGCCATACTTCTATTATTAGAGCCACTTAAAGTATGCTGTCAATCAAAACTCTAGGTTCATTCTTATACAGTTCCAAATTGACTCATTAGTGATTGTTTTGCTCAAAGAAAAAATGCTAAGAACTGACAACATACTAAGTCTGTCAATGTCATTATTTAATCTCAAGGGTTTAAATAACTAATTAAGAAAAGGGAAATTTGAATTAGAAATACTAGGTTAAAGGATGAAAATATTGTTGCACCACATACATTTCCATTGTCACAATTAGTATTAAAATGGGTTCATTGGCATAAAGGTAATTACATGATTAGTCTCTGCAATAATTTAAGTGACTGAAGAAGATACAGGCATGGAAAAATTGTTTAACATAGAATCAGTTTACATCTTTTGAGCAACCAACATGCTAATGCTTTTTTATAAGTCAAAAGGAGATCATGGTAGATTATTTATTTATTAAACAGAATAGACCTTTTGCCCATCGAGGCCATAGGTGGCTTAAACAAAATACGTAGTAATTAATTAAAAAATAAGATAGAATAGAGTAACAAAAAATGGTAGAAAATAATTAAAAGTCCATCAAAACATGATTAAACTTTTAAAATATGTTTGATACTCTGAAGTTTTAAAATTTCTATTTGTTTTAATTAATGATATTTGTTATAACAATGTTTTGAAAATAAAACAATATTGACATTAATAAAAAAAAATAATAATCATATAGCAATGAATTCTATAATTCTGACAACAAATTTAATAGAAATGTATGCATTATTTTTCCTTAAAGAAGTCAATAAGTAAAATTAGTAAAGCATAGTACCATCGAAACATAATATGATCATTATTTTCCATGCTTATATATGTTGTTAATAGCCTTTTTGCATTCATTTATTACTAACGCTTGCACTAGGTTGACACTATTGTATGGAAAGTTGTTACTATTAAAAATTCTTCAGCGTTTGCATTTATTAAAAATAGAGATTAAAAAAAATATTATTGAGATATTTAAATTAGGAAATAAAAAGAATCGTAATTATATAAATTAAAAAAAACAATATTGCTTCGCATTTATATATTTTTTTCATATATAGAATACAGTTTTTATATTTATTTTTAGCCTTCATAAAAACCTATGAAACTTAAGAATGTACATAAAAACAGAGAAAGGAATATAACAGTTTTATTTAGAAATGATACTTGTTTTTGTTTATATGTGGGTATTTTTATTACGATTTAATAAGTCACTTTTTTATATTATAAAACGAACGTCTCTATTTTTGCCAAGATTATTTCTCAATATATACTTAAGATCTCCAGAGGTTTTTTTTTTTTTTTAAAAAAAAAAAAAGTCAAATTTGAGTATATTACTATTTTATCAAACACTTCGCAAAAGTTTTCTATAATTTATTTCTATCATTGAAATTGGTGTTTTTCCATAAATATTTACAACAGCTCCATATACTGTATTTATTTTAGAAATTTTAATGACTTACTTGTTTTTAATATATACCATTATTTTGGTATTGTATCAAACATTTTTCATAGTCATATTTATTTTTTACTTATATATATATATATATATATATATATAAGTAAAAAATAAATATGACTATGATATATATATATATATATATATATATATATATATATATATATAGTTATTGAAATTAATTTGTTGCTGCATGAGATGAGACTTTTTGGTTTGTCTTTCATATCTTAATGGTGCTGACGTGGATAAATTCCTAATATCCCTTCATATGTTCTTGTTATTGCAACAATGTTTACTCTATAGTTATTTATAAGATATACAACATGGTTGGGTTGCTCACCAACATGTTCCCACAATTTTGGTTAATTTATGATCATTTTACATTTTAATTTAAGATTAAGAAATGGCAGAGCCATTTTTTTCAGGTACCCATCGGTTTTTAACTTAAATTACAGTTAAGCTTTCTTGAAAACAATATGTATGTGAGATTTAATGAACATCTTTACATTTTAATACATATTCACAATCATGACACACAAAACTACATATTGAACCTTATTTCTAGCAAATGGGGAAGACACTAGCCAGGGTAATAGTGGGGTGATGAAGGCAAAGGGTGCTAATTTAATCTCCTGAAAGGTTGATCCAGTAGCACAACTGCATATCCTTTTAAAGTGAAGGAAGATTGGAAGAATTGGAAGATCTCATATTAAATTGAAGATTGTTGATCTTTGTGAAGTTACAAAAAAGTTGAGGCAGTTCATTTAAAAAGTCATTATGAATTGTACTACAAAGACACACATATTGAAAATTTAAATAGGCGGGATCCATGTTGAATTAAAAATGGAAGAACATTATTGTGAAGATTAATAATAAATTATTCAGGTTTATATGAAACATGTTTTCATAATGATAAAGAAGTGGAGAATTTTATATTATTGTATAAAAGGTTATATATCATATCAAATAATGTCATGACATTATGATGGAATACTGTAATGCTAATATTGGTAAATTATTGAAAGATGAAAGTATTATAGGCGAATTTGGTTATGGTGAAAAAAAAATGACAGAAGAAACAGATTTCTGAAGTTGAGAGAAATACATTCAAAAACTGTATATTATGAATTATTTTTTTGAAATAAATGATAAATGATAATGGACTTAGAATCATGCAATTGTAGCCAAATTAAATATCTTGACTAACAAAAAATATGTGGGGTTGTAATGATTTTAACCAATTCAATACAAGATGTTTTCACTTTTTCATTAAGATGCAAAGTAAGTATTAATGCAAACTTTGAAAGCTAAAAATTATTAAGAAAATCATAATTAAAAGTAGATATTCCTAACAATTAAGAAACACTTTAGTAAATTTTAATTATAAGTCATTTTAAATTATTGACAGATTTTGAAATTGATTCAAACTTGAATGAAATAATAAAGAATAAAACTACACAATTTAAAAAAAAAATTAAAAAAATTTTGGTTCAAAAAAGCAGTAATTTACTTATTTCCTACTGAGGCAGACAATGATATCATGAAAAGAAGAGACACAAAAATGTTTACCAGTAATTCATTAAGAAAAATTATGTATTTAAGTTTATAGATTGTTACAAAAATAGGAAATAACTATAAAAGTAAGCATAATTGTGAATTAAAATGCATAAGTATAAAGGAGTATAAAAATCACTAAAATGTATAACAATAAATATGGGAATAAATTAATTTCTTCAGTAACAAAAAAGACAACTATTATTAAAAAGGGAGATGACATCATGAAAGGTGTGCAGGAATTCTGTAAAAATTATATAGTAATAAACAATGATAAAAAAAAAGTATTCTGTATAATTAATACACATACTGAATTGTCTCCCATTTTAAAGAAGAAATGAGATATGTAATTAAAATTATCATTATGGAAAAAGCTCCAGATCATGATGGAATTATAATTCACATTTTAAAAAAACCAAGTGAGGAAATGTAATTTTGTTTACAAAGTCATTTAATAAATGTATATATTATAAACATATACCACAATATTAAAATAATGCAGTAAAATATTGATATATAAGAAAGGTTATAAGTAAATATTACATATCTTTCATTTTTTGATCAGTTCTGTATAAAATCTTCTGAAGCAATTTACAATTCATTCTCCGTGAATTTTGGATTCTAGGTAACAAAAAGAGACAAAGTGAATTTAAAAATATGTTTAGCATAATAGATCACATCGAAATTTAAAAGAATTTACAAAAAGGACAGCTGAATATGAATTGCAATTATGCTTCTGATTTATAGATTATAAAATATTTAAACCTATAAGCATTTATATTGTAATTAAAACTTTGGATCATCAAATATATACTAAAGATATTCTATTTTGAAAAATATTTATCAAATGCACGAATAAAGATTAAATTACATAACGTTATTAGGAATGTTAGAATTGAGAAGTGTAGAACAGAATTGATTCTATTTCCCCAAACATTTTACTAGCAATTCTATAAAAAAGTAATTATTAAAATGTGCAGTTAAATAAATAAAAGTAAATGCACAATATTTATATTATGCAGATTTTGCAAATGATCTGATTGTTTTTTGCAAATAATATTTTACATATTCAATAAACTTCGAAAGAGTTTAAAGCTGAAAGTAAGAACGTAGGACTAAAGATAAATGATAAACTGAATGAAGCAATATTTAATGGATGTTCTCATAAAGTAAAGATTGCTAAATATATATTAGAAGAAGTTAACAAGCGCATTGAGATTATACACTTAGATAAAATTATATATATATATATATATATATATATATATATATATATATATATATATATATATATATATATATATATATATATATATATATATCCCGTTCCCATTCATTATTTGAAAAATTTACTATGAAAATTGATGTTCATTATTTAAATAAAATTACTATATATACCAAATTTTAATACCTATTGAACACTAAAATTGCTAATTTGGATTTTCAGGATGGACATATTATTGAATCATGGGATACCCTTAAGGAATGTATTATAGAAACAAGTAAATATCTTCACAAGTTCACTTAAAAAAATGAACATGACATATTTTCTGAAAAGTTTTTATTATTAGTGATTTAATTAAAAGAACACGTGATATTTTTTTTTTTTTGTTTGGCAATAGAATAGAGTAAATGTGGAACTTCGTAATAAATATAAAGATTTGAAAGCAGAAAGCTAATGACAGACAAGTAGGCTTAAAATGATTAGTGGGTTAAAATGGCAAAGAAGATGCAGACATTCACAGTCATTCTAGATCTTTTTTATCATTCTTTTATTTGATGACAATGATATTTAAAACACATTGAAAAAATATTTTGATAATCTTTTAAACAATGATACAGAAATTGAAATGACACCTTTTAATATCACTTCTATCTACTTATTTTTATTTGTACTATATATATATATATATATATATATATATATATATATATATATATATATATATATATATATATATATATATATATATATATATATATATATATATATATATATATATATATATATATATCCAACTTAATAAAAGTCAAAATAGCTTTTTGTAATCTTAAAATTGGGAAAGTTATAGGTCATGATGAAATATCTGGAAGAGATTTAAAATGTAATGGTAATATATAGGGTATATGAGTGCAAACATTCACATGACCCACCATTCTTCACTCTATCTCATAACACTGATACACTTGATTATCAATTGGTCCAGATTACCATGTCCACAAATATATGCTATAAGTGCTCAGTTATATATTAAGATAGTCAATCTTCATGCTTTAATGTATAGGTTTCAATCTACTCTACACTCCAACTTTTCAATCATCCATCTTATTGAAAATCTGATGATGGAATGTTCAAAGGCCACCCCCAAGGCTGATATTCTTGTCACATCCATGTTGACCTAAGGTCAATCTGACCCCTCATGTACAGGACATAATCCATTTAATACATATACAAGGGATGGTCAGATATCTATACTTTGTAATAACTGAAGCACAGGCTGATTATATACCTGTGTCAATATATGTAATACATAGGGTATTTGATCACAGAATTTCACATGACTAACTATTCTCCACTGTATCTCAAGACACTGATACACTTGAACACATATATGTTGAAAAGATAAATAATCACTAATATATGTATTTCATGATAAACCAGCAATCACCAGTTGGTCCAGATTAACATCTCCACACATATATGCTATAACTGCTCAGATACATATTAAGATAGTCAATTTTCATGCTTTAATGGACATGCTTCAATCTACTCTACACTCCAACTCTTCAACCATTCATCCTGTTGAAAACCTGATGATGGAATGCTCAAAGGCCACATTTAACTTCAAAAATATTGGATTTTTTAGAAATATCTGGATCACTAAACTTGTGCCCTCTGATCTTATGGATGTTATTATTGTTCTAATATTTAAAAAATATAGAGAATAAATAAGATTACAGTAATTTTCTTGGAATATCATTATTATCCACTACATCAAAAAATATCAATAATTTTGTTGAATATATTGTTTCCTGTTACAGATTAATTGTTACCAGAGACCCAGTGTGATTTTAATGAATAAAAAAGTAATACAAAGTGATATCTATCCCTTTCCAAAAAACACATAATTTTGTAATAAAAATTGTGTGGTTATTTTTAAATATCACAACATGAATCTTTTTCAAAGTTAAAGGTCTAAATGTAATTTCCACTATTCCAAAACGAGTTCCAAAATTTTTGTAAAGTGAGGTCTTTTAATGTCTTCATCTTTTAGGTTCTCTCTTTCACACACAAACAAATTACTTTGAATCATTTTATTTCAAAAGGGTAATAAAGAAAAGATGTACAGAGTGTGATAAAGTGAATATGGTGATAGATAAGCTGGGCCATGCTGTTTTGTTTTAAAATTGATTTACACTCAAGGAATTGGGTGAGGGTACATTGTCGTAATGAATCTACTACTACTCCCTTTGCTACAAATCTGAACATTTTCATTTTACCACATCAAATAAATGTTTCAGAACAATTATGAACAAATTCTGAATAAATTATTCTGTTTGCATAAAAAAGGAGCAGTACTTTTACATTGACCTTCACTCATTGTGTATTTTGGAGTGTATTGATTTTGACTCATCCACTAAATAAGTTGTAAACTTATGTTTTCCCCAGACTATTTTATTTATAAGCTGTTTCAAGATTATAACTGTAATCTTTGCCATTTCTTCCAAACAGAAAACAGAATATCATGCTATCTTAACTTGAGAATCACTTAACAAAAATTTACACCATGGCACTATGACTTCTTTTAATGAAGCCTGTTGGAAAACTGATGCAGAAAGGTCTATGTAAAAGATTTCTAGTGGTGAGAAAAATGATTCCAGGGTTTTTTGCTACCCCGATCATATATATATATATATATATATATATATATATATATATATATATATATATATATATATATATATATATTATAAATAAATATTTGAAAATACAGTAATTAAAAGTCAATAAAATTATATGTATAACTATAACTTAGAAGCACTACGTTGTAGCTTTGTCAACTATCACATTTAAAATGTCAACTTTCCCATAATTCAATGTCAACTTTCCCATAATTCTGTTATTTTAATGTTTGCTGCTTGCCGATTAATTAAATTTTGCTTGTATTTATATATTAACATCGCCTCTTTAATTTTTCTTTTATTGTTATTTCTTTCAGTTTCCAATATTTTTACATTGTTATAATCAAAATCAAAACCATATATACATGATTTATTATGGTCATAAAACACAGAAGCTGATAAATTCTCACTATTTTTAAAATTTTGTTTCATATTTTGAACCCTTTTAAACAATAATATGTGCTCTTTTGTTCTTTTTTCCAATGTGCACCTTGATTCACCTATATATTCACTACCACACCTACATGCCCATTTGTAAATGATATAATTTTTATTTGTCAATAAAGTTTTATCTTTTGAATTGTTTATTAATTTATTTAATGTAGGTGGTGCATAAAATGCTATATCACATATTCCTTTATAAATTTTCTTAATGAAACTTGCCTGTTGATTCAATATATATGGTATTGAAATCCACAACTTTTTATCAGAAAAATTAACATTATTATTATTTTTATATTTAGAAGTAAAATTTTAACAGTATAATATACACAATCTTAATTGTATCAACGTTTAACAACTCGTTACAATAAACTTCAATATTTTTAGTTTTATCTGATCCATATTTACAAAGGTTATCATTTCTAAATAAAAAAGATTTCAAACCTGCCATTTTATGTGACATTGGTACTTTTGATTCATATGGAATATATCCTCTTTTTGCTATTGGTTTAAGAGTCATATAGTAATCCAGTTTATCCTTATTTCTAGTAATTTTGAGATCCAAAAATTGAACACTCATTGAATTTTCTTCTGTTTTAATCCACTTTAAACTCTTTATATTATTTAATTCATTAAACAAATCATTAATAGCATTTGGCTTTCCACAAACAAAAAACATCATCTACATATCGACTGTATAAAATAATATTATTCTGATAATGATCCTTTTTTAAAATATTTTCTTCATATGTAGATATAACAAAATTATATATTTGGGCAACTGTAGAAAGACCCATCGGCCACCCATTATTCATTTTATAAAATTCATGCTTAAAAATTGCTTAAATGTTTCTATTAATAAAGCTTAATGTTTCAACATTCAATTTTATTATTTTAACGTTAACATTTTTTAACTTTAATGTATTATTAATTAATTCAATAGAAGTTATCCTGTCAATTGATCCGTACATTTCACTTACATCAAAGATACAAATTACATCATAATTATTAATAACAACATTATTAATTTTACTAACGAAATCAAATGATGAACGTATTGTAAACAAACCAAAACCAATAATTTCCTGTAACATTTTCTCAATTACTTTACATGTTTCATAATAAAATGCATCCCCAAAATCAAACATTAATCGTAATGGTTCTTTTTTTTTATGCAATTTTATATTTGAAAATATTCTAGGACATACTGCAGCTGAGGGATAAATCATATTTTCCATTGACCACCAACGTATTTTGCACCTAGATTTAAAATATATTTTTCTTGTAAATCGAGATTTACACCAGCTAAATTAACAAAGATACGATCCTGAAGCTTATTTTTGAATTCTTTCATAAACAAAAAGTTAATTTTCTCATTATTTTTTTTACATAATCTGTTATAATATCATTCAAAAAACATTTGAGAATTACTTTTATAATTGAACCAGTCATTTCGATTATTCAAATCAATCAAATAATTTAAACTTTTTAAATAATGTCTATTATCAAAGATTTGATATTTGCACGAAGAAATAATATTACATAGCACAGTCATTTTTAAACAGCATATTGTATTGTATGACAACTTACAAGACATATTAAATTTTATTTGCCAACAATTTGGGAAAACTTTTAACATTTTACAGATATATAGAAACTGCAACCTACATTTTAAAGCAATTATTTTGTAAGTTACATTCCCCATTCTTTAATAATCAACATATCATTTCTAGAACTCATTTCTATTGTTATATATTATAATAATATTACAAATTGATGTCTGTATTTTTTCAAAATATTATACGTAACTCTATAAATAAATATTTGAAAATACAGTAATTAAAAGTCAATAAAAATTATATGTATAACTATAACTTAGAAGCGCTTTCACTACATTGTAGCTTTGTCAACTATCACATTTAAAATGTCAACTTTCCCATAAATCAATGTCAAATTTCCCATCATTCTGTTATTTTAACGTTTGCTGCTTGCTGATTAATTAAATTTTGCTTGTATTTATATATTAACATTGCCTATCAATGAACTGAGAAAAAGATATCAAATAAACAATTAATGTCATTTAAATCATTCCCATATGCCTATAAATCTATATTTACTACATGGGATTAAGTAATAATTTATTAAAACTAGCCAATAATAATAATAATAATAATAATAATAATAATAATAATAATAATAATAATAATAATAATAATAATAATAATAATAATAATAATAATAATAATAATAATAATAATAATAATAATAATAATAATAATAATAATAATAATAATAATAATAATAATAATAATAATAATAATAATAATAATAATAATAATAATAATAATAATAATAATAATGAAATAATGATAATGTGAGTGACATGATTTGACAAGCTATTTAAACTTACAATTCTAGTGATGTTCTCCTATATCTTTAGGAATATCATATCTCTGAATGTGTGTGCATTTATAAATTCACAATCACAATGCATTTTATAGATTATATTTTTCATCGGTTGACTTGCGGAATTAATAAACTTCACAATACGGATGGTACAATGAGCTAATCACTAAATTATAAATCCAACTTTAAGTATATTACAAAAATCACTAAAATATTCATCTGAAATATCTAACATACACTACATTACAATAAATATGTGGAATGAAGATGGAGAACAAAATAATATCAAATAAATATTTACATACATGCACGTAGAGGTTAACAACAACTTCAAACATCAACTTAATTCATCAACCTAGTAACTCTCAACTTCTCTAACACAAATGGTGTGGAACTCAGCCAACCTATCCTGAATAAATGGGGTATCTGTCACTTCTCTTTAAGAAATACAATTATTGTATGGATACTATCAAATAAAGAAATATACTACCACCCATGGCTGAGTAGATATATAAGTAAAATGAGCATTAATCAATCTGAATAGCATGATCATCCTCTCAATCACCTCTCTACTTAAAAGGCATGTAATGTACTTCATATAAGATAAATCGATAACAGACAAACTCTTAAATTTTCACAATCTTTAGCCAAGCACCATCCACAACCGATAAGAAAGAAATAAGCATATATTTAACTCTTATACAATAGCTTCTGATAGTGAACACACACACAAATATATGATCAAGTATGAAATATTTTTGAAATCACATCAGATAATATTAACATTAATTAAATTATAAATGAATCTAATATCTATGAAAAATTATGAACATCGAATTTCAAATTAATGTAATACTATCCAATAAGTCTGACCATTCAGCAATACTGGCATAAATGTTTTCATGTATCTATTTACTATTACCAACTAATAAGTTATGATAAAGCATGAAATTTGCACCAATAATATGAGCACAGGATTATATAATATTTTACACAATACAAAAAAAAACCTATTTCCTATAACTTATACCAAAATCTCTGAGACGTTCTAGAGGAGATAGGCATATAAGTACATAATAATAACAATACACCAAATTAGTATCAAATTTAACATAAAGGAAAATAAATAAATAAATTCATCTATATATCTATCATATATCAAAACTTCTATCGTTAAAATAAAAGTTTATCTATTTTATTTTTTAGTTCATACTTAAAACTTTAAAGCAGAAACATACACATAGTTCACGATGATAAGATGAAAAGACAAATACTAAGACATAAAAAATATTATTCCTGCAGGTTAAGCATGAATTTTGCTAAACAGCAATAACCTTCAATGTTAATCAAGGCAAAACACTCTAGACAGTAGTGCCATCCTGTGCCAAACAGTGTAATCAATGGATGCCAGAAGGCTTGTGCATAAAATCCCTATCTAGTACCTACTCATCCAATATTTCCAGACTAGTTTCTGGCTTGTGGCCTTTGTTAGTGAGGAGCTTTGGATCTGAGAGCAATGCACCTAGATTTTATGCACAACCTTCTGGAATCCAATGATTACTCTCTTTGTCACAGGGTGGCACTACGGTATAGAAAGTTTTGCCTTGTTTAACACCAATCCTGCTAATAGGATAATTGTGGCTATGGATGTTAAAGGGCCAAAGACACCAAGATGTATGGGTGCTGAACTAAGTTCAGACCCATATGTCTATATAAGCTCTTGAGCTTAGATTGAAAATATTATTGTTTTTTCAATTTCATTTTCATAGCTTTGTAATTAAGTGGAGATAAATGGTGGCTGAAGGAGATTTTCATTAGATGCTAAGATCCAGGTGCAGTGCTCTCAGATCCAAAGCTCCTCACTGATGAAGGCCATAATCCAGAAACTAGTCTGGAGATATTGGATGGGTAGGCACTAGATAGGATTTTATGCCCAAGCATTCTGGTATCGATTGATTAGTCTGGTTGCACAGGGTGGCACTACTGTATAGAGTTTTGCCTTGTTTAATAACAATTATGTCCTAGTATGAGAGGGTGATCATGGAATGTTTAGTTGCTTAACCCCCAATATTCTTAGGGCTTCCTAATAGACATTACAAACTGCTTTTGCATATATTTGAATCCATTTATTTTTCATAAACTCTGTTTTGTCTAAATTATCCAACATCAAATAATTTTTATAATAATATTCTAGATCAGGGTTATTTGGTCATCCAAGCATATGCACATTTCTAATAAATAATTATCAAATATCATTGTGATGCATTCTGTCACTCCTATATGGGTACGAATGGTAAGGTAATTCAGTACACATAATTATTCCAATAGTGCAAAGTACTTGAATGAATAGTTTTTCTTTTCAGTCATATTTTACACAATAAAAATAGCAAATTTATTAAATAAAAGTCAATGAAATATTCCATTATACAGTTCAACATATATTTGACCATTAATATCATTATTATTACTTTACATATTTCCAGTGTCACACTATTTATTATATATACATTATAGTGAAATTGTATTAGCAATTTTTCTGCATAATATCCATTTATTAT
Organism: Epiperipatus broadwayi; assembly: GCA_028023455.1. Classification (NCBI taxonomy): domain Eukaryota; kingdom Metazoa; phylum Onychophora; class Udeonychophora; order Euonychophora; family Peripatidae; genus Epiperipatus; species Epiperipatus broadwayi. The sequence continues at coordinate 263,665 of JAQFVV010013027.1, read as the reverse complement.
GAATAAAATAAGCTCAAATTGTTAGCTGATAAAAGTTAGAAACTGGTATACCTCTAAAAGTTTATCCTTCCATATTGAATAATATTTTCATGTGTCCTTCACAATTCCATATTGGCCTTGATGCTTGAGCAGTATACAAGAAATTTACTTATTAAAAAAGACAGAGTAAGAAATCCAATGAAAATATTTAATTCACTTGTTATATATATATATATATACGGCATATATGTATACTGTATACTATATATATATATATATATATATACTATATATATATATATATATATATATATATAGTAACAGTATACAATATGCCGTTACATTAATTTAAAATTAAAATAAAAACTTAAGTTCGTAAATAAAAATTGGATTTATTAAAAAGAAAAAAAAAACAACTTAAAAACTGATAAATGAAAGGTATATTTAACATATATATTGTCGCACAGATGGAATACTTAAACTAGCTTAAGAAAAAAGTATTTAAAAGTATTTTTTTGTAAAAAAGTACAAATATAAAGATTGATATTTTGAAAATAGAAATAATGTTGATTTATGTAATCTTAGAAAAAAGAAATGATTGTTTTATTAATTAAATGATTGTTCTAAAGCACACTATCCCTTGGGGCACTCATATAATTAAATGGTCAGATAGGAGAATAAAAAAAATTAAATGACCAGACCGGACCATGAATAAAACATGAGAGGATTTGTGATGTCTTGCTCATTGAATCCGAAGATTTGCTGATAAAAGGCTAATAAAAATATAAAAACCAAAAAATTATTATTATTGTTGTTGTCAGAGAGCTGAATTTGAATCTACATATGAACTATAGCTGTATTGCAGGCTTCCGGTGTAGAAGTCTTCAATAGATTTAATTTTTTGACAACCAGCTGAAACCTCCCTATGACAGTTATGGACCAAAAGGAATGCCAAGTAGTGGCTTCATTTTTTTTAAAAAAAGAACAAATAATCTACATAAGTGATCATGAAGATGAACCTCTAAACCTGCAGAATCTGTAAAGTATAAACTTTTACCAATTGAACTTTATTTTAAATAATTACAGTATAACTTCAATAAGTAATCAATCCAAAAAAAAAAGTAATATAAATAAATGGACTCTTATCTAACCAAAAATAGAACTCTAAATCAATTATAAATATTTATTTTTATATAAGTTTGCTATTTCAATCATTTCCATTTATTTATTTATGTTTGTATTTAACTAGGTTATTTATTTCTATCTGTTAACTAAAACATATTAAATTTAAGTTGGATGTGAATAGCTATATAGATTTGTTAAATTATGTTAGTTTCAAGGGGGTTTAATTTCAGGCTACTTGTCTTGTAGTTAGGTCAGTGCTCGTAGAGGGATATATGGGTTTTTATATCAGTGTAATATTAAGCATGTTGTGCATACAGGGCAATGCATCCAACTGAATGCATGACCCCAAAGTTGTAGTCATTGTATTGCAATGGATGTAGATGTATTTCCTATGCAATTGACCTCTTTTAGCTCTATGGACAGGGATTATAAGTTGGCAGATAGACCGCTTTCCCTCATATGTCGCACTCTTCTTTAATTAATTCATATACATGATTCTTCCACCAGACAGACACACATTCCTGTAATGGATGAGGATCATGTCCTTCAAATAATATCATGCTGTCAGATGCACATTCCTGTCAACATGGTTTTATGCTAGCATCTTCATATTGCACTGGTTACAACTATATATCTGGAAGCAGGCATTGGTTTGGCTACAAACTTTTAGTATGATATTGAATGGTTTGTTTTGAAAAGTTATTAACTGTGGTAATCTATGTAGCCTATCTATACTCAACATGCTAAAATAAAATATTATTAAAATGTTCATCTGTGCAGTCTATTTAAAATAGAAATTTAAATTTAAAAATTAATGTTAAATTCTAAATATAAATTTTATTCCTCAATCTTAAATGTGTGTTAATAAAATCTGTTGTGTTATTAGTACTGGCAGTGATCTACTTCATTCTTTTTAATCTTTATTACAAATATATTTTAATAAATATGTTTTAAATCTCTGCTACTCCATGAGCTAGTGGCAAGGGCTGACATCCGTGGTAAAATATCTATGTAAAAATTGGATTTTTAATAGGGTGTATCTGCCCACTTTATAAATTTTTTAGGTTCAAGTAGCCTAGTGGTACCCTGTAGTGCAGATATAGTAATACTCTCTTGATCTTGAACGCCCTGACTGTTATAATATAGAAAATATTTCACTTTCTCTAAACTTTTTTTTTCTGAAGTCTTCTGTCTACTTAGCCATGCCTCTTTTTTTAGTTATAATGAGGATGACAATATGCAAGTACTTATTGCATGTAAAAATAACGTTAGGAATAGAGTTTTGAAAGAAAAATAAATTAAGTTACAAATATTGATTAATAATTAATAAAAAAAATAACTTTTATATTTTTTTAAATGCAAAATTTTATGCAATAAATAATTAATAAATAAATTATATTAACTAATGGTGTGTGTGTATGTACATTTGTCTTTCCATTAATCCAGAGGTCTATTAATGACTGAGCTATGAGCAATCTTTATGGCAAATAAATAATGTTATTGCAAGATAGATATTATGAGTGATAATTAAAAATATGAGTGACATGTAAAGTGTAAGATGATGTGAATGGACCCACCCACCCATATATACAAGTCAAATCTTAGATTGGCAAAAATAGTAGGTTAGAAAATTAATGAATAAGAACTCAATATGGCCTTACAGACAAACAATATTTATTCCCACTGACTTGGCTCTCATACCAACAATTCCTGATATAATCCATCTTCCTCTTCCACTATTAGATATACATAAAATAAAAAAATTACTGACAATTACACCATAACTATCAGTCTGAGAACTTTTTAACCAAATGATATACTAAGTTATGTCGCAATTCATTTTTTTATCTATTAGGTACCCCTAATAACTATATATATATGAAATGCAAAAAAAATGTGGGAACAGAGGATATAGCTTTATTGATTTGGGCAAGACATTTGATTTACTTAATAGAAGAAGTCTATGACAAAGTTTTAAATCAGTTTGTCATTTAGCAAATTTCATTCCTATTACTCAGCTTCTACATGATGGAATGTAAAGAAATGTTATTGCTACTTGTGAAAAATCTAAGACATTTAAAATTAAAACTGGTGTTAAACTAGATTCTAAATTTACACCAACATTATTTTCAGTTTTTATGACAGTGTAACTGTAAATTTTTTATAGGCAGCTTAATCAAACAGGCTTTGATATGCAATATCATTCTGATAGTATGATTTTTCATTTGTATCAATTAAAAATACAAGAACTTATCTTTGTTATTCTGGATTTACTGTACACTGATGATTGAGCTACTTTTTTGTTTGTTCAGTCAATTCTCAGAGCAATCATAATAATTAATCATCAACCAACATTATAAAGTAAAAGTAAGTATAATTATTAGTATGATTAATTCTCATAATACCATTCATCATCATGAATGATCCATAATATAATAAAATCAACAGTCCATCTTGTGGCTGGATTTGAATAATAAAAAATATAAATCAACAGTCAATCCTGTGAATGGATCGGAAATACTTATTCTGTAGGCCGGGTTAACTATTGAGCCATTGCCAGCTGAGGCAATTATTTAAACACAACATGGATGCACCAACTTAGTGCCCTTCCATTAGAATACACAATCAGAAAGTCTAAACAATAATGATGGGATACTTAAGACATGCTAATCATCATTAATGCTAAAGACCCTTGTAATGGCCAACTATAGACTTAAATTTTTAATAAGACTAAACTAAAATTAAAGGTAATGCATGGGTTTTAAAGAATATTCTTTTTTGTGCAAACCACGATGATGATTGATCATTGCTGACTTCCCAAAAGCACTAAATACATCACCATATATATATATATATATATATATATATATATATATATATATATATATATATATATATATATATATATATATATATATATATATATATATATATTCCTGTACACAAAACTAACTCACAGGACACAAGCTCCATTACTGTATGTAAGCAAGAGATGATGCAAACAATTTTTAACAATTAAATAAGTTTATTAATAACAAAAAAATAAATGATATAGGTCTTATCGGATGCCATTTCTAATTTTAAATAATACACAATAATAAAAGTCATCATACTGTAATTTACAAGATTACTACAAAATTCAAGTTATTATATTAATTGCATTACTTCTTAATGTGTATCTATAAACAAATACATATATCTGTACACAGACATGCATTTTATAATATATGATGAAAACATTTCAATTAAACGTAAAATAATTATTGAAAAATGATTAAATTTTACATGTGTTATACATGACAAGCATTGGTATTTGCAATATAATTGACACTTATATGCACTCATACATGCATGTGTGGATAATTTCTGAACATATTTGACTTGTCCTACAATAATACATGATTGAGCTTTTAAATTATATTTTAAGTAATAAAGATATTTATGCTAAGTTTACTAAAACACACATATAGAATTGCACAGATTATTAGCAAATTTAAATTTGTCAAACAATAAATACAATACTTTTATAATTAATAATTCTAATTTGAATATATATATATATATATATATATATATATATATATTATAAATTATAATATATATATATATATATATATATATATATATATATATATATATATATATATATACACGTGTGTATCAATATTAAAAAAAATCAATTTATCAAATTCTATTATAGCTTTCTTTTATTCTTTTTTTAAAAAAGTATAGTCAATTTTTGAGAGGTTAGAAAGCTTTTTATTCCATTGCCCCTTAACTAATTATAACTGTCTTTAATTTAAAAATATAGACTTAAAATATATTCCAAATGAATTTTTAAAAACAACTCACCTTTGTATACATGTTTATCTGTACTTTTCTGCATATAGACACAGCAGCATACATATAACTATTTTTTTATTCAGCTGGTGTTTCTCTTGAGCAAACTGTTTGTTGGTCCATCCAGACAATTGTCATCATCAGGTAAATGTACATAATTCAGGTATGGTTGGCTTTCTCCTTTCTGAAGTTGGTTGTACTTAGACTTCGATTTGATAAGTTTGAGATCAGCAAGCTGTTTTCCCGAACACTTTTAAGGCTATGAATTACAAAGGATCTTGACATTTTTCATCCATATGAATTCAAAGTACACCAGTGAACTATAGAGCAGCCACTTCCTTACATTGTTACATCTTCATGACAGTTCTTTTTATAATTATACTAGCCATCTTTGCAGCTAGCATTTCAGTTGTCATTCTCTGCTGCAGTTACCAACTCTTCACAAAATAATTTAGCAAACTTTTCAATTAGCTCTTATGCTAACCACTTCTCAAAAATAGTAAAGCTAAATGTTGCATTTGTCCTAGTTTCTACTGGTGAAAATATTAAAACCAACACTTACAAAACTGTAAGAAAAATAATTGATATTTTTTATCAGTCTTTTTATAAAATCATCTGAGGTTATAACAACACCTTGAATGAGAACAGAGTTTTATTTTTATCTCTCTATTCCCTTGGAATCTACATACATGTTTTAATTAATTAAAAAAATTCAAAACAATTATGGTGTTTTGACATTTCAAAATAATAATAATAATAATAATAATAATAATAATAATAATAATAATAATAATAATAATAATAATAATAATAATAATAATAATAATGATGATGATGATGATGATGGTGATGATGATGATGACAATAGTAGTAGTAGTAGTAGTAGTAGTAGTAGTAGTAGTAGTAGTAGTAATAGTAGTAGTAAAATAGTAGTAATAATAACAGAGACAATAAGATGACCTGGATGACCCACAAAAAATGACAACCAATGATAGTCAAAACACAAGAGGTTGCTGCTCCAGATATTATGAATAGGTAGCACTTCTTTTCAAGGCTGTATTGGGATCGGTGCGAGGCCAGAAAAAATACAGCCCAGTTGTTGTTCAAATAGACATTGAGTCAGCTTTTTATTTGGTGGCAATCGAGATATTAATTAAAATGTTGGCTGTCACTGAAATACCTCACACTCTTTTATATGTTATAACCAACTTGTTGTTAAATCGGGATATACATATTACCCTCAGTGGCAAAAATTCTGAATCTTTTACTCCAACACAATCAATTTCATAAGGATCCCCTTTGAATGCTTTACTTTTCACTTTTTACATCAACCCTCTATTAGTAAAAATCCAGCAAACTTTCATTGGCATTCAAATACCAAACACATCTCAGCAGGTAACATGTATCACTTATATGGATGATATAACTGTCTTCCTCCCATCTAAAAAAACACCTACCAGCCTTGCATACAATACTACAAGAATTTGCAACTACACACAAACTCAAGGTCAACCTAAATAAGACTGCAGTTTGGTCTCTTTATAATGCAAAGCAGTGCACAGGCATGTATGGGGGGAAGCCATCTGCTTTCTTGGGATTTCCCTTTTATATGAGTGCAAGTGCAATGAGGGTCAAGATTCAGAATAAACTAAAAGAAGAAACAGAATGAATTACTATTTCACTCTCAAAGGCATATCTTTCAATATACTCCAAGGTCCAGCTATTTAACCAGCTAGCCATAATAAAAATCACCTATTACTCACCCATTATCTCCTTTTTTAAAGGTTTTATCTGCAAAACAACTTACCAGACCACCTATTCACAATGGACTAGGACTTTATATTATTTATATTTATCATCTACAGAAGGCCACAAACTTAATAGCATCCACAGTCAAACACTTTTCAATGCTTGAATGCCTACTTCAAATAACACCAACAGATAAACCACCCCCTGCCTATGACCAACTAGCATCAATGATCAATCATATAAAAAACAAAGCCCCACAGATATTTCTTCAGACAATATACAAACATTTGTACTGACAAATTTATTCATTAATCCAACCAAATCCAAGCCATGGCACCAATCTGACAATGCTGAAAATCAACAATCTACAATTACATTGTAAGTTTAAAAAATGGTCCCTGGATCCAAAATATTTTGATTTTTTGATGAGACTAAAACTACATGCACTGCCCACGACATATTTTCTGAGATATTGGAGACTATACAGTAACATTGATCCTTTTTGTCCACTGTGTCACAGGGCTGAAGAAACCCAGGAATATCTATTCTATCATTGTCCAGCACTAGACAGAATTTGATTTATTATGATAGGAGTATATAGACAATCTAACACAACCCTTCAAACAATCTTTAATTCATATTGCAAAGGCTCTATTCCATCAGTCTCCACTTTTATGTTTTATGCATACTGATGCACTAGATGCACATTCACTTTAGGTAACAACACAAGGTGACATCCATCAACTTTCAATATTAAACTGGCAAAACTACGAGCCAGAGACACTAAAATTGCACATCCAGACCTTTATGCAGCAACCTGGTCACTGATAACACAACAATCAAACATCTAAGATGGCTCCCAATAACCAACAATCTATGCCATTAACCAATATTTAAAAAAAATAAAAATAAATGTGGCAAATATCTACAAATAAAAAAGCAGAATGTCATCTTTGATTGCATACGATTAATATAGAGGATAGGAATAACAAAATCAGAACTCAAATACTGGAAAGCAAACTAAACCCAGCACTGCAATATACATACAATATGAAGTTTTGCAAATTGAACAATGATAACACAGGACTTTTGAGAACTCTGATTACAGCAAGCAGCGCTCACAAATGTAACATATACATATAAATTTTCACCCCCTTAACAATGTTTAAATATCCTTCCCTCCTAATTTATTTATTTTTGTACATCACAGATACAAACTTAAACTTTGTTTACTCACTAGCAATGTAAACATATGTATATGAAGTGTCTTATAGCAAATGTAACCTTATGGTCATCAATAAAGTTATTTTCTTTGAAACATAATAATAATAATAATAATAATAATAATAATAATAATAATAATAATAATAATAATAATAATAATAATAATAATAATAATAATAATAATAATAAGAAGAAGAAGAAGAAGAAGAAGAAGAAGAAGAAGAAGAAGAAGAAGAAGAAGAAGAAGAAGAAGAAGAAGAAGAAGAAGAAGAAGAAGAAGAAGAAGAAGAAGAAGAAGAAGAAGAAGAAGAAGAAGAAGAAGAAGAAGAAGAAGAAGAAGAAGAAGAAGAAGAAGAAGAAGAAGAAGAAGAAGAAGAAGAAGAAGAAGAAGAAGAAGAAGAAGAAGAAGAAGAAGAAGAAGAAGAAGAAGAAGAAGAAGAAGAAGAAGAAGAAGAAGAAGAAGAAGAAGAAGAAGAAGAAGAAGAAGAAGAAGAAGAAGAAGAAGAAGAAGAAGAAGAAGAAGAAGAAGAAGAAGAAGAAGAAGAAGAAGAAGAAGAAGAAGAAGAAGAAGAAGAAGAAGAAGAAGAAGAAGAAGAAGAAGAAGAAGAAGAAGAAGAAGAAGAAGAAGAAGAAGAAGAAGAAGAAGAAGAAGAAGAAGAAGAAGAAGAAGAAGAAGAAGAAGAAGAAGAAGAAGAAGAAGAAGAAGAAGAAGAAGAAGAAGAAGAAGAAGAAGAAGAAGAAGAAGAAGAAGAAGAAGAAGAAGAAGAAGAAGAAGAAGAAGAAGAAGAAGAAGAAGAAGAAGAAGAAGAAGAAGATTATTTATTCGGACTTTTTAAAAGTTTAACTTATGAAACAATTTTTATTTTAAACCAGAGTTATTATTCATTATTTTTCTTATATTTCAGTGAATGTAGAAAACATCCACTTTTCATTTCAACTCTATATATGTTTATGCACACACACTATATTATTGTGTGTTATGTAATCCAACTGGTTACATATATATATATATATATATATATATATATATATATATATATATATATATATATATTGTAACCGTTCGATTGTTGTCCCAACTACATAATATCACCAAAACATAAGTGCGCTAAGAATTGTAACCTCGATCACCGATCAATTCCCGCTGCACATTGTCAGCTATTAAGAGCTGTAACCAAAAGCATATCATGCCATCTATATTATACACCAAAGACCACAACCAAAATCTGGAGCAACTTACCACAGACCAAACTAATGACGTAACATAAACTTTTTATGATTTAATTTGATCGCAGCCAGGGTTTACCGCGAAGACCTATCATAGTAGTATGATAAAATACATTAAACAAATTATAAGTATGTAATGTTATTATCTTTCAAACCTTAATTTGCGACTTTCATTGTATGAGACCCGATGGCCGACCATGTACAAGATGGCATAATTTGTGGAACTACATAAGATTATGAAATTTTAAACCATCTATATGATTTTTAATACAAATGCTAGTCCAGGTAAAGCTTTGCAATAAATAAACATAAACACTTGGGTTCTTTTTTTTATAGTTTACTATATCACTGAGACTCTTATTATACTGACAAATGACAATTTAAAAACGTTAAGTAAATATATTCAATCATGTCATTATCTGGTAAATCTGTTTACAGGTTTAATAATCAATTTATATTGTATACTAGAATCAACTATGCAAAGCTAAAATGATGGAAAAGGTAAATGGGATTTTATTGTACCTTACACATCATAAACTACCAAAGACGAAAAGCATCCAAATGTTTTCTCAAAATATCACTAAACTCTTATATCATGTTGACGATAGTATGTACTTCAATGTATGCTCTATCCAAGGTTTATGATTTCTGATTTTACGAATGACAAATAGCAACGGCACAGTAAGTTTAATTATAAATTAACGTTTATTTACAAATTTATGAATAATAAGTAATTAATTCTAATGTTATAATTAAAGACATAAATAAACAAATAAAATAAATAAATTATAATTCCATCGACTTTCTTCAATAACATATCATAGGTACGGTTTTTAAAAACATAATCATACCTTATATTTCAATTTGATATAGTGAATGTATTGAGGAAATTATATTAAATTCAACATCAACTCATGAAACATCTAATGCCATTTCCAGATTCAATAAATCTATACCGTGAACTTATAATAATATAACAAATAATATTATATCTGTAGGATTTAGCTATAATGCAATCATTAAATAAAGTGAAAATTTAAACTTACATTCAGGTAAATAATAATCAACCAGCAGTTAATTATTATGAGGTAACTTGAATAGAATGTCTTGCTACAATTTAATGATCTAACTTATAAATTATACTTACAAATGGAAGATGATTTAGCAGAATAGCTAAAATACTTTGCCCAACTTATATCTATGAAGTAATACCATATTCCTGTGGATGCATTCATCTACACATAGGAATTAAATAACACTAAATGCTTTGTGGATTTATACACCATCATAAAGTAATAAGTATAATTATACAATTCCGTGGATTAACCACCAGCGCAGGAATGAGTGTAAAATACAAAAAATGGCAATTAAGTAATCTGCGGATTAACCACCGGCACATATTAATGCCTTTTAACATTATAAAACAACATTACTATTTACTTCACATTAAAGTGCAAAATCATCCTCCTCAGTTATTCTGACCATTCAGAAAACACTAACATTTTAGCAAATGTGGGTTCTTGCATAATAAAATGTTAAACTAATCAGGACAACTAATGTACTAACTTATCTTGCTTAAGATAAAACATATGTAATATAATATAAGTAATATTAGTATAGGAATAGAAATCTGGAAAGACTCACAAAATACCTCATGAAAAATTGATACATCTCATAAATTCATTTAGTACTTTTCAAGCTTTTTCGCAAGCACTATTCTCTTGAATAAGTATTTTATTCAACCCCTTTTAATTTAAACTTAATAAAATATAACTTATGAACTTCACATGCAAGTTCATATAACGATAAAATTAAAGTAATGCATTATTCATCAAATACATAAAATCTACAGGTGTGTGTGTGATATAAATTAAATGTATAGCATTTTATAGTTGAATACATGAATTCTAGCAGGTGTGTGTATCACAAATTAAATTGTATAACATTTTATAACTACAAATATGATCCGTGAAATCCATGTACGATGTGTCGAACAATAAATATACGAAGTAATAGCTACAATTATAGTTGAATTCCATACATGTAATTTTATCCATTTGTATTAGTTATTATAAGCACTATTAGATTAACGATTTTACGTGGCTCCATAAACATGAAACAATTCCAAAATATGATATGCAGAGTTTAAATGAAAATGTTTTTTCATAAGTTATTAATTTCTACATTTCTCTATTAAAACTGTTCCAAGTTTATCACATCCATGCTAATATTTATTTATCCACGCTTAAATCTAGGAATACTAATTATAGCAATTAATTTAATCATTCCAAACTGAAGATAAAATTAGAAAATAGCTTTAATTAATTATTTGAAAACTGTTTTTATTATCCAAATGGTAAACAAATTAACTAGTAAATATATTACTGGCATTGCAAAGTTAAATATCAATCAATACTATATTTTTTATTAAAATTATAAACGGAAATATTAAACTATGTTAATAACTTTAACATTTTACTTTAATTTAAACTTCTTCTTTTTTAAAAAGCAAATTTTCATATTTATAAAACTTCTGTAATTAAAACACTTATTAATTTTTCCAAATTGTAGAATAATAAATATTTTAAAACATACCAAAATCTTGCAATTAATTCTGCTTTTAAACTGGAAAGCTCCGACATATTTCAAATGTAATATTGGAAAATTATTATTAGCGATTTGATCCACCTGGTTAGCTGACTTGAACAGACTTTTAAATTTAGCAATTCATCTTATTATTAAATACCACTATGTTATTTTTACGTTTATAGAAAACTTTGTAGTAAATCCATTTACTTGTTAACTATTTTAAAATAAGGTTATCATATTTACACCATTTGCCTTTTACCATTTTCTTTTCTTTCTCTCCCTCCAAAGCAACACTATCAGACGATCTTTTTTTTTAATTCGCGCTCCTTTCTTTTTTACATTGAAACGCATACGTAATTACTGTATTTATTTTTAATAATTAAATTTAGTTGAACAAATGGTTTTTTTAATTCAATGGAAATAATTTTTAAGACCATTTTAAACAAATAAAAATTATTATTATTTTTAATAATATTTTACCAAATTTAATGTGTTGTCAAAATTTTTAAAAAGTTAAACATTTTGATATGAATTAGTATATGGAAAGAAGCAATTTAAATTTATTAAAATAATATAGACAACAAGTAAGGCAAAATATTACCCATTCTCTCTAATAAATTATTTTGAATATAAGAGAGTAATCTGTTCAAAGTGCAAATCAAGCCAATCAAATCACCAAAAGAAGACAGAGAAATTTTTATACCAGTTACATCAATTATTATATTTTATACTAAAATATATGGTTACAATATATATATATATATATATATAAGGTTATATATATATATATATATATATATATATATATATATATATATATTCTAACCTTAATCGTTCTGCCAAACTTTAGTAGTGCTACCTCTATAGCCTCACGTTTGTGGTGCTAAAACTGTAACCTCATCTGTGGTGCTAGATTTTAACCTTACTCTGTGCACCTTTCACTTGTTTAATCTTAATAAAACTCTCATTTATCTCAAGTAGCTAGTCAGTTAAATTTTATACTTTAGGATCAAATGTATACCGGGGCGCCAAATTGCAGCTATAAATGGTAATCAGTTCTCATTTATATCTGACTGGAGAGAACTCTGTAATGAATGCAAAGAACTCATAATTTATGCTCAATAGCTACAATTATATAACACGGAATGTCTGTGTTATGTTCTCTAATCAGAGAGTTCCTAATCTTATTTCTTTCTCACATATATTTTTAGATCAACTATAAATTCATGATCCCTATTTTCTAATAATGGAATAATTTAGTATAGTATAATAATGTTGTTATACCAAGCTACTTGACTTCCAAACTAGCTCTGAGATCAAAATTGAATTGCTCTTTCTCAAGGTCTAGATCTATCAAGAGGTGCCCATATAAATGATTATATTGCAATGGATATGATCCCCTATCTACCAAATAAATTTTAATAAAAGTTCAATAGTGGGAATCACTCTGAACACCTGAGAGCAGGAAAGGGATTTTATGTCTGCTCCCAGCATTCAACACATTACAATGAATCAAAATTTAAATTGATCAACTTAATTTAACTATTCCCTGTCATTTTATTCTGTTATTTCTAATTTATCTTTAATTGATAACCTTAATAAATTTTATTTAGCTGAAGTAAACTATGGAAGTAAACCATGGACATGATTCAGATAATTAATTAAATTTTACTCATGAAAGTAAATTACGGAAATAACCGTAAACTAGATTAAGCAAATTAATCATAACAATAAATTATATAAACTGAAGTCTATAAAATGACTTATATAAAATGAATTATATTACTCAAATATGGCAGTATTAAATTACTATTGTAAATCAATAATGACAGTAAAGTATTAATGTCAAATTGACCATGTGAATCGAATATGGAAACAAGATAATAATAACTACTGCAAATCGATTTTGGAAACAAAGCATCATTATAAAATAATTAACTAAACTTAAAATATAACTCATATTACCTTAAATATAGGTGCTGGATATACGGATTCTGGAGATATTTGAAACACCAAAACACAAAACACAATGTAATCTTATAACAATAATAAAACTTTATTACATGAAATAATAAATATAAAATTAAAACAAAACACACTAAATTGTAATATTGTTCCACAAATATATGCTTCTGATCTATGTTTGAGTTAACTAATCTCTTGGATGACTCACTTTCGGTTTTGACCTATTCATTTATTATAAATGATTAATAACAATCACGAATACAGACGCTGGAAACAGAATTTCGTATATTTTAGCTTTAAGAAATCTAAGCTTGAGAGAGAACTAAACCAAAATATCTCTACTTCCCCCTCCTTTTATCGTAAACATTGTCTATTGGACTATTCCAAAATATTATCTTCGTTTCAATTATCTTAACCAGCAATGTGAAATAATTTGAAAATTTAAATCATTTTATTAAGTAATAAATTTCACATTTCCAATGAAGAAGGATTATACGTCACAAAATTTACCCTACTAAATCTTACAAACGGGTTTAAATTCAAAACCCACACTTTCACATTCGTGCTTGTCAGATCTTTACGTTTTGACTGTATATATCGTAACTAGTTCGGTATGCCCACCCAGCTTGACGACCCCAATTTACCATCATTCAAAACAAATCAATCTAGATCGGTCAGTTTATTACCTAAAATCCTTGTCATCTTCCTCATACAGATATATCTGACTGAATCCTTATCCTTTCCGGGCAACATTGGTATGTCTCAGATAAGAAAAAACTCTCTTCACACCACATTACCATACAGCGTCTATAGCTCGATAAGGGAAATATAACAACTACAACGGTATCGACTTTAAACTTAAACGATTTGCTTGAGCCAGGGAGAGATCTATCCTAAGATCCAGAATCGTGTAAAGAGCTTGTCTTAGACACTTATTCCCTATATTGGCTTGCAACATTTTCTGTACTTAAACAGTAACTTTATTACTGATTCCCTATCTTAATAAATAAATGGAAACTTAGTCCTCTAACTGCTATGGTATCTATAAATCTGGAGACAACCATTTCTCATCCCTTGGGTGGTAGGATTACTTTCATTAGTAATGATAAGCATTTATAACTCTAAATCTGCCCACACATACATCGATTCTAGTCTAGATAATGACAAGACTAACCGGATCTCAAATCAATACATAGATGAATTATTTTAATTTTAACCGGTCAAGCCAATAACATACCTAATATCTATATCAATAACAGATCAATACTCACGGCATAATAATGGGCCTTATGACCATCCTCTCACTCTTCATTATTTACTATCAAGCATAATTAAAATTTTGTTAAGAGTAATAAAATATTTATATCATTTCTCTCTTTACTTTTAAGTCTAAATTTACGGGAGCATCTATATTCAAATGGTATCAAAATCATTTTTCTTTCTTTCCTTCACATTTTAAACATAAACAAAATATTAAATTCAATAATCTAGTGATCAGAGTGTTACATAGCATATAAACAAAAAATGACATATAATACTAATAATAATAATAATAAAAAAAATAAATAAATGACATATTATATTAATGAAATAAATGAAGAATAAATATCAGTGTTACAGACAGTCTCTCTCTAAATTTCTCTTTTCTTCCACAGTTCATTAATTAATTACTATATTTGGTTCATTTTACTTGAGATAGCTATTAATTGCACCTCAGACAGTTAACTTTACTTAAAAACGCACAGACAGTCATTTGAATTAAGATCGATATAAAATGTAGATAGTTAGTTACTTTAAAATTTGTAGATATTTAAATCAGAATGTAGATACAGTATAGTTAATAAATTTAAAAGTTCTGCTGTTACCTTCCACTTGACGATTCTTCCTGAGATTGGATTCACTTTGTTCTCCTTTCTTCTTTTCTTTGATTGTAGATATTTAAAGATTCAAATTATGGCAATATGCAGCTTTTGATTACTAACATGAATAAACTTTATTTTCAAAATATTATAACAGAAGATCGTTGTAATTCTTTAAACGAATCTTAAATAGCCATATAAATGGAATTGATCTTTTAATTTGATAGAAGAAATTTGACCATTTTCTCCTTATAGGAGATTTTATAAGTAGATTGGATAAAATTTGAGCAGACAATAACTTATCAAAAGTTGACTTCTTCATGATTAATTTTGAGAAGACAGAGATATGCACCATGATTCTTGAATTAGAACTTCATATTTTGGTCTATTATGCAATTTGATTTCATTATTAAAATTGTATAGAAAATTTTTAAAAACTTACAAAATATATACTTTTAGATATGAATTTTAGTTTTAGTTAGCTAGCTTAGTTTCAATCAGCAAAAGTTTCTTTTCTCCCCTTTCTCCTTTGTTCTTTTAGTTTTTATAGTTTAAAAGAAAAAAGAAAGTCTGTTACCCCCTCCCCCAGTGATTTCTTCCCAAGTCTAGTCATAAAACAATTTCCATTCAGAGCCATTACTCTCACCAAGGTGTTATCCTTCCTAATCGTTTCTCTTTGATCTTAAACCAGATCTTTTTTAATTCACATGTCTCTGGTCAATTTATGAAATTTAGTTTTAACGATGGTATAATTAAAACATAAGCTTGCTAACACTTGTTTTGGTCAAACAAAGACGACAGTCATTCCATCTAAATAATTTCTTATTTAGATTTACATTTTAATAATTTAAAGAAAAAATTATTTCAGTTTCTTTAAAGGAAAGAGAAAAAAACCAACCCATATGTCTGCATTACACACACACATACACTGTACAGACTATCAAACATAAAACTGATTGTTTAGATTATGAGAACAAAATATCTCTCACAATTGTTTATAATTTCAAGCATATAAATTTATAATTTTTAGATAATCATAACCATAATTATCTACCACCATCTCCTATAACTGTAAATTTATTCTCTGTTAAGTAAAGCTACTGACAAAATACTTCTCAGCAACTCTTTAGTAATACCTTGCAGACAAACACCCAAACTGTCTCTATATCTGTTACTTGTAATCTATATAGCCATTACTTTCTCAAGCCAAAACCTTAACCCTTCTTTATCCAAAAAAAAAAAAATTTCCATCATGACTTAAGTTTATCATATTTGGTTTAGATGGAATAAACCAAAGGGTTATAATATATATAATTTTCACATCATCACCCAAAAAAGATCAAAATTGGAGTATATATATGTATATTCATACATATACATAATCAATATGTATAAATTATATTTGTAGTCCTATTATATTTATAAAAATAAATATATAATTTAGTAAATTAGTATTTTTCATTCTTTAAAATGAAAAAAAAAAAACATTGTTGAAAAACCAGTTGACAAGGTGATGATCTCTGGGATCACATGCAGTTTCTCAAATTAAAGAAAATGATGTTAACTTAATGATTTAACATTGAATTATATTGTAAGAATATAGAATAGAATATGCTTCAGCAAACATTAGATTCTTTCGGTTATATCTGCACAAAGACTTATAATCTGTCCAATTTAAAAGAACAGTGTATAGGATAATATCTATATTTTGAATGATTTAATACTTATTAGAATAAATTTCTAATATTTTTTTAAATAAAGTAATTTCTAAATTGCTTGCTTTGAATATATTTTTGTATTCTATAAAAATCATTCTAATTGAAGTTCTAAATGAAAACTTCATTTTAAAAGAACATGTTTATAAAACTTCAGCTAAATTCAATGTACTTTACATTATAAGGAAAATGTATTGTGAGTAAAACACTGATTTATCATGGGATATATAAAATGTGCTTGTCTAGTCAAATATAAATGTGTGAATAACATCTTTTTCTAAATGCCTATAAAATTATATAGAAGCTATATCTTCAAATTAGAATAATAATTGTTAATAAAGGAACTGTGTATTAACAAAGGTGACATATAAATGCAAGGAGAAAACTAAATATCAACTTGAGTTTTCCTATTATTTTCTTCAATGTATAAAAATGAAGGAATTAAAAACTGCTTCTTTGAAGGATTTTCATTTGTGAATTCCAGGAACATCTAAGACTATTGTGTTAACTTTTATAAATATCATTTATGTTTTTAAAAATTATAATTGGGAAACATTAATTTCATTTCCTTTATTATCGAATTCACTTCATTAAAAAGATGAATAATAAGAGCGAATTAATAATTTTAAATATTTTTATTTTTACTTATTATTAAAGAAATTTAGATATAGGTTAAGAAACATTAATATTGGAAAGACATGCAAAAATATAAAGGGATAAAGTGAAAATTAGAGATAAGAAATTAAATTATTTTTTAATTCACATGCTGTTATTTGTTGTGACATGACACTACTTTGTTTGTACTAATCCAAATAGTATAATAGTCATTATGTATGATAAGTGGATAAATGACAAACATTGATATGAAATATATATATATATATATATATATATATATATATATATATATATATATATATATATATATATATATATATATATATATATATATATATATTATATTAATAAACATAAATTACATACAATCATTTAAACTAACAAATGAAAACATTATATACAAATAATTGGATTATTATTTATATAATGTAATTAATATATTAGTGCTAATGTAGATGTCTTAATATTTGGATACTTATATTTTATATACATTATAAATATATGTAGAGTTATAAGTTAGAAAATATATCTGTGGTAGGTAAAACAAATATTTACATTTTTAATATAAGGAAGTAGATATATAAATATTTTTTTATATATTATAAAGTTTAAGTTATTTATTTATTAAATAAATAATTATTATGTTTTTTTTATATTAAACTAAATGAAGTCTTCAATTTTGGTTATTTATTTATTTGATTTTATAAGATAAGAACAAACATTTAATATAATACTTTTTATTGATTATTATATTAACTTCATGAAACCCATTTTAAAGAGTTAGTGAGATTTGTTATTAATATTATTTTAGTATATTGATGGGAACCCCTGAAGAGAGTCAATTGTTAAATTTCCCTGGGTTCGAAATCTGAGCAGAACTGTTAAGTCAATTAAGGTTCAAAATTGATTTGATGTGGTTTAGATATAATAATTTATTAATAATAAATTATTTATTGGGAACATATATAGTTTTATATCAAAATTAAATCACATCATTCATGGCATCCTATATGAAGACCTTAAATCTGACTATAGTGAGATGTGACTGCTTTAACTTATCTCATTGAGAGAGTGCACACCGTTACATATGGCACACATAACTGGGGACTTAACTCATAGATTCCATATCATTATAACCTTGAATCATAGATTTCATATCATTATAGCATAGATTCTATATTGTTTGTATAGTGATACAAAACTTTGAGGGATAAATAATAATAATAATAATAATAATCTCATTTATTAAATGTATTGTAAAACAATAGATAATAAAATAATGGAGACTTTGAAATATAAATAGTTAAAATTTAAATGAATAGATCACTTGCTTAAAAATATAATTTTAAAATTAGGCATTAGAGTAAAAACACATATATATATATATATATATATATGTGTTTTCCTTTTTTTTCAATATATATATATATATATATATATATATATATATATATTGAAAAAAAAGGTATCACATTAATATCCTATGATAAGTAATATATTATTAAATAAGTAAAGTTATAGTTAAAATAAAGTTAGTTTTATGATTATGGGAATTAAGTAAAAATATTTTCTTTTAATACTGATAATATAATAGAAATTCAAACTGAGGTACTTAGTTCAAATATAGTTGATGATGCTATGAATAGTAGCAATGAACAAATAAATATAGGTATGTCTGAGAAAAAAATGTTAAAAGGAAATGGACATGGAAGCATGCAAATGATGGTACAGCTGAATTGGATTATATTTCTTTTTTCTTTTTATATTAAAACTGAAGGAATTGAGAGTGCATCTTTCAATCCCTTCTCCTTCAACTCTCTCCAACTTAACACATATCACACCTCTCTCTATCACATCTCTATCTTTTTTTAATTTATTTCCAAACTTTTCCTTTTATTTTAAGCTTTTGGATCAAGTGGACATTACATCATGATGATGATGATTCTTTCATTAAGGTCCGTTTCTTGAGGGTTTTCTTTTATTGGCCCTGCTGTTCCTATTGTTTTTTTTATTCTCCTATCTGACCTTTAATTATACATTTTGAGACATCCAAGGGCTAGTTTACTTTTACTAATTGAAAATAATCATTTCCATTTTACACAATAGTATTAATTAAATTAGTGTACATTCTTTTTATCTTTAAATCTTTTAAGTTTTTTTTAAAGTTTAGTTTTAAAATACTTTTTCTTTTTGAATAGTTTTCTTTTAATAATTTTTAATCTGTGCGATTTTATATATACGAGTTTTGATGAATTTTAACTTTCAATTTTCAATTCTTAAAAAAAAAGTTTTTATTTGCAAACTTTTATTTTTAATGTCTAATTTTTTTAAAAAAATAATGTAATGGCGTGTGTACCCGTTACACAATAAGAATAGAAAGTTATCTGGAACAAAAAAAAAAAAAACATATCACAAAATTTACTACTAATTATAACTGAGATAAAACAGGATATTAACAGACTAATCTGTTAATAGGTCAACCAGTATTAATTTTGTTATGTTTGTGTTGGTTAAGCAAGGACCTTTATCAAAAAATAAAATCAAAGTAATTATAGATTTGCTTTTATTATTAGAGGATTCTATGTACTTTACTTATAAAGGTATTTTTTATAAAATTAAGAAATGGTGGATAATAGTTTTTTACAACTATATAACACTGAATAATCAAAATGAGATATTCTTTCACAATACCCATAGTTCAATTTAGATTTAGTTCTCCAACAATTATCTTATTTTAACATTTGATGATTGTGGATTCATTAACATTTGACGACTTTATGAAATCAAGATACCCTCTTTTATTTTACATTTATTGTGGCAATGTTCAATTTGCCTAATTTTTAGGTTTTTACAATCAAATTTAAATACATATTGCCAAGATTTTTATTATCAAATATAACAGATGATGAAGATTTATTTCCACCTTTTCCTGATTCTCTTTTTGAATTCTATTATATAAAAGCATATGGTCTATTACTCTCTTCTCCAACTATGGGTATTGGGAAAGGATGTCTCGTTTTGATTCATCATCATCATCAACCATTATCAATCCACTGCATGATGAAGGTCTCTCCAAGTTTAATCCATCTTCTCCGATCTTTAGCTTCTCTTCTCCACAACACCCCTGCACATTTTCTTATTTCATCCATCCATCTCACATGTGGTCTCTTTCTGGGTCTTTTACAATCTCTTGGAATCCAGTTTAAAATTTCAATTGTCCATCTATTATCATCTTTTCTAGCAATATGTCCAGCCCAACTCCATTTCAATCTTTTACTTTTTTCAATAAGGTCAGTAACACCTGTTTGTTGTCTTACCCATACATTGCGTTTTCGATCTCTTCTTGTTACTCCCAACATATACCTCTCCATACTTTTTTGAGTGGTCTGAAGTCTCTGTATTGCTCTTCTATTAAGTGTCCAAGTCTCAGATCCATAAGTAAGAACTGGTAAAACACATTTGTTAAAAACCATCCTTTTCAAACACATAGACATATTTCCTTTTAGCATCAAGTTATTTCTACCAAAAGCACTCCAACTAAGTTTAATTCTATGATTAATTTCCTCCATTATGTTAGCATCTGTATTAATAATCTGACCAAGGTCTTTATAACTGTTAACTTCTTCTAATTCTTCATAATGAATCTTTATTTTCATATTTTGAGCAAATCGATTAAACATTACTTTAGTCTTTTTAACATTTATCTTTAGTCCTACTTTTTTACTTTCATCTGTTAACTCCTGCAACATTTCCTGCAGCTCTGAAGCATTATTTGCAAAAACAACTACATCATCTGCGAAATCTAAATGACTTAAATACTCTCCATTTACTTTCACTCCTTTAGTTTCCCATTTTAATCCACAAAATACTTCTTGCAGCACTGCTGTAAAGAGTTTTGGAGATATGGAGTCACCTTGTCTTACATCTTTCTCAATGTTGATTTTTCCAGTATCATTATGTAATCTAATTGTTGCTGTTGCATTTTTATAAATATTCTTTAAAATATGACAAAATCCTGGATCTATACCTTGATGATCCAATGCTTTAATCACTCACTGAAGAAATGTGTCTAGAATCAAATGCCTTTTCATAATCTATAAATCCAAAACATAAAGACAACTCATATTTTTGTCCTTTCTATGACTTCTCTCAATACCTGGATATGATCTATTGTACTAAAACCACTTTTAAATCCAGCTTGTTCTCTTGGTTGGTGGAAATCCAAAGTTCTCTGTAGATGAGTTGTAATTATCTTGGTAAAAAATTTATAAAGACAACTCATATTTGTTTGTCCTTTCTATGACTTCTCTCAATACCTGGATATGATCTATTGTACTAAAACCACTTTTAAATCCAGCTTGTTCTCTTGGTTGGTGGAAATCCAAAGTTCTCTGTAGACGAGTTGTAATTATCTTGGTAAAAATTTTATATAAAACTGATAAAAGGCTGATAGGTCTGTAATTTCTAATATCTTCTTTATCACCTTTTTTAAATATTAATATTATTACTGCATTCTTCCAATCTTCCGGTACATCTTTATTATTTAGACATTTGGTATATAACTTTGCTAAAATTGTTTCTATTTCTTCACCTGCTTCTTTTAATATATCAATTATAATTCCATCATTTCCTGGAGCCTATCCTTTCTTCATACACTTAATTGCATGTCTCACTTCTTCATTTAAGATTCTGGGCAATTCGGAAGATGTAATAGATATAGGAGGTACTTGTTCTTTATTACTATATAATTCTTGATAAAAATCTTCTACCAATTTCATGATGTCATCTCTCTTTTTAGTAATAATGCCATCTTTTTTTCTTATTGCAGATATAAATTTCCTACCAATACAAAAATGTTGTTTAACATTTTTGAGACTTTTATTTTCTTCTACAGCTTTCCTTGCTATTTCACAGTTATACTTTCTTATATCATTTTCAACTCTTTTCCGTACCATTTTACAAAATTCGAGATATTCAATTCTTTTTAATACATCATTTTTGTATATCTTCATATTCCTTCTTTTCTTCATAAATTCTCTAGTCTCAGTAAAAATTTTATTAGTCAATTGCTGCTTTTTTCTACCAGCTGTGTTTGTTGCAGTTTTTAAAAGTGTATCAGTTATTTTCATATTAATTTCATTCAAATCTGTATCATGTTCAAAATCTCCTAACACTTGAAACCTATTTGTAAGTTCTAATTTAAATTCATTAGAATGTTTCTGAAGATTAGGAATATCAACTGTAAATATTGTTTTTCTTAATAATTTTTGTCTCTTTAGTTTTACATTAACACGTAACTTACATCTTACTAATCGATGATCATATCCTGTGTTAAATTTATTAAGAACATTACAATCTTGAAATATGTATTTTCTGTTAGTCAAAATAAAATCCAATTCTGCTGTACCTTCATTTGGATGCTTTCATGTCCATTTCCTTTTAACATTTTTTTCAAAAAATGAATTCATAATATAAAGTTTTTATTTTTTTTGCAAACTCCACAAGTCTATGTCCACTCTCATTTCTATTACCATAACCATAATTACCTACAACAATTTCATCTTTCATTTGTCTACCAATTCTAGCATTAAAGTCTCCCATAACAATTTTAAAATGTTGTTTACTCTGATCAAAAGCCTTTTGTACATCCATATAAAAATCTTCTATTACTTCATCACTATGAGAGCTTGTTGGGGCATAAACCTGAATTATCTGCATTTGTATCTGCTATTAAGTTGTATAACTAATCTTGCCACTCTTTCCGATACACCATCAATCTCCACAATATTGTTCTTCCACTTTTTATTTATAATGAATCCTACTCCACTTGTATTTCCAATATGTGTGCCTTTATAATAAAGTATATGTCCACTTTTTAAATCAATTGTTTCTTCTCTTTTTCTTTTAACTTCACAAAGTCCAATAATGTCCCATTTAATATAAGACAGTTCTTCTTCTAATTGTTGAAATCTTCCTTCACTTGAAAGTGATCTGCAGTTGTAAGTACCTAAATAAAAAGTTGTCATCAAATGGCAGCCTGGGTCCGCAATCAGGGGATTCTTAGCACCCTCTGCTTTCGGCCACCAACCACTGCCTTGGTTGGTGACTTTACAGCCTCCTGGGAATAAGGGCCATGCTTTATTTTTGTCTGTCATAATTGTATATATGTATTGGAAAAATATGTATCATTTACACAAACATTCATTCTGCCTTATCAGGCACTGAGAAGAAAGACCATGGTGTTTCTTGATCTTAAACTCAGAGTTAAAAAGCCAATAAACTCACCACACTGGCTAATGCATGTTGGTGAGCAGCCCATCCATGTTCGTATACTATATGATTAATCACATAGTAATAACAGCTGCAACAACAAGAATGTATGAAGTGGACATTAGGAATTTTCTCTGCTCGGTTCCTTTAAGACCTCCAAGAGGAATCAAAGGGTCTCCTTTCAGTTAATAGCAAACTCCTTTCTGCAGCCTTTTTTTTGATTATTCAGTGTTATATAGTTGATTATTAATGTACATAAAAAAGAATATAGGTAAACCATAAATTAACCGTGAATAAAATGATTTTGACGTGATAGGCTATTATTAAAGTAATATGTATGTGTGTCGAAAAAATTTAAAAATATTTTTATTAACTTTTTTCATAAAAGATTGCTTATAAATATAAGAATTATACAATTAATAGAAAATAAAAGATATTGCAAATAATATTGAACAGCATAAATAAATGTAAATAAGCACTAACAGATAGCAAAAATTAATTCATAAATATGAGAGCCAATGCATAATACTGACATAATAGAAAACAATAAGATGTTGAGATGGATCACAGTTTTACATTGTTTAAAAATGTCACAGTAAACATACAAATTAATTGTTAAATTGAATAAATGATGATAAATATATACATACTATCTCAGAATAAACAGATGAAAATGGTGGATCGGCAATAATAAAACAAACTTTCTTTTCATAAGACCTGGAATTATTTTGGAAAGGCTACTGATCTGTAGTGGTTCAAGAAAGTAGGAATTTATATTAAAATTGTCATTTAATTTAAATATAACTTTTATATGTTTTTTTTAAAAACTTTTTTTCTATATTATTAAAAACTTAAATAAATTTTAATAAGTCATGTATCACTTACAAATCAAGATTAAAATTTATATAAATGGGATGTGAAATATAAATTATTATTACCGAATGTTATTTGTCCCATGAGTTAATATAAGTAAAATATTTATGTTCTTAAAATGCAATGCCCAACTTGGAAACTTTTAATTCAATATTATTAGAATTTATTACTTCTTTGATTTTTTTAAAATTAATATATTTTTCTATCAAACATTTTAATGTTCTTTTCTCTTTTAACAACAAATTGAAGTTTTACATTTATTACATTTTTATATGAAAAAGTGAATTTTTGTTTCTTTATGTAAATTGTATGTGTATATATTGTAACGATATATAAATATGCCGTTACACTAAATTGAAATAAAAACTTTTAAGTTCGCAAATAAAAATAAATGTATTAAAAAAAAACTAAACGCATATATTCATATTTACAAATTTATACTTTATATGTATGAAACCAATATTTTGATTAAAAATAGGATTTCTATTAAACATGTTCAAACTTTCAATGTCTCAGATTCCCATTGAAAAAATAAGTGTAGTCTTGGTCCCCACATTAAATATTCAAATTTTACCCAAAGCTGAGAAGTAAAAAAATGTATGTGCATAACTTTTATAATAGTTACTACCAAAAATAAGCAAAAAAAGTATTTAAATAATAGTCCTAATCATGCAGCAATCCATTTGGAAAGACTTTAAAAACTATTAACTAGATTCCAAGTTTGTGAGTACTAATATATATATATATATATATATATATATATATATATATATATATATATATATATATATATATATATATATATATATATATATATATTAGTACTCACAAACTTGGAATCAAGTTAATAGTTTTTAAAGTCTTTCCAAATATATATATATATGAATATAAAAAATAAAGTACTTAAAAGTTTAATAAAAATATAACTATAACCATTACTTAGAAGCGCCTTCAAACCAGATAGCTATATGGGTCTGAATTTAATTCAGTTTCACCATATAGTAATAGCCTCTGCAATATAGCATCACAAAAGCCAGCAAAGGTACTCATATAATAATTAATAAAACAAGTTATAAATTTCATAACTTGCTTTTAAGCATATATTTAAATGATCACTAGATGGTGCTTACTAATAGCTCAAAACAAGCTTTATTTTTATAAGTGCCGGCACAGAAAGATTTTAAAGCTGGGTTTGAAGACATTTATGTATCCGATAATTTTTGACTTTCAAATTGATAGAAACGTGTTTTATAAGTGCCAACTTTCAAATTAGTGTTTTGGATCTAGTTTCTATAGACCCACCCCTTCACTGAGATGAGACATAAGCTTGAAACCAATTGGTCTGGAGGTATGGTTAATGATAAAGAATTTGAATTCTTTCTCTGTTGGCACTTATAAAATTAAACGTTTATTGAATTATTGGTAAGCCCATTTAGTGATCATTTAAATGCAAGCTTAAAAACAAGTTACAAAATTCATAACATATTTTTTTTTAATTATAATAAGTGTACCTTTGATAGCTTTTGTGATGCTATATTTCAGATGCTATTACTATATGGTGAAACTTAGCTGAATTCAGACCCATATAGCTATCTGGTTTGTCAGAATGGATTTGAAGACATTTACATGTTTGAAAAGTGCAGAATTTCAAATGGATAGTAACAGGTTTTATAAGTGCTGACTTTCAAATTAATGTTTTGGATCTAGTTTCTATAGACCCACCCCTTCACTGAGGTGAGCCATAATCTTGAAACCAATTGGTCTGGAGGTAGGGTTAATGATAAAGAATTTGAATTCTTTCTCTGTCAGCACATATAAAAAAAAGTTTGCTTGAATTATTGGTAATTTCCATTTAGTGATCATTTAAATGCAAGCTTAAAAGCAGGTTACAAAATTTATAACATGTTTTTTTTTAATTATTATAAGTGTACCTTTGATGACTTTTGCAATGCTATATTGCAGAGGCTATTACTATATGGTGAAACTTAGCTGAATTCAGAACCATATAGCTATCTGGTTTGCAAAGCTGGATTTGAAGATATTTACAAGTCCAATAATTTCAGACTTTCATATTGATAGAAATGTGTTTTATAAGTGCTGACTTTCAAGTTACTGTTTTAGATCTAGTTTCTATAGACCCATCCCTTCACTGAGGTGAGCTATAAGCTTGAAACCAATTGGTCTGGAGGTAGGGTTAATAATAGAGATTTTGAATTCTTTCTCTGTTAGCACTTATAAAAATAAAGCTTGTTTGAACTTTTGGTAAGCCCCATCTAGTGATATATAATGTACTGCGTTCAATCCATTGAAAATTTTACATACTATACTCACTAGGTTTAGCTAGTTTTAATACTTATTTATCTTAAATTTATAATCTTATATTATAAATATTACATGAACAAACTGGCCCGTCTGAGCAGAGTGGAGAATATTATTGATAGCAGAGCTATCAACAATACCCATGACCATATCAATCTATGCAAAGCATAACACGATTACATTTCCAGATCATGTACCACCTTGACTGCTAGATTCAAACTCCCACTATACAAGCACTATTTGCTTCAGAGTAAAACTGGGTGCCAGCTAGTTACTAAAACTAATGTGATTGGATAGTATGCTCATAATCCATTGTTCAAAAAATCCCTTAACTAGCTCAGTCTATTTTAATTGACTGACAAAATTAAACTTTAAGTTTAAAAACAATTTATTTTACTAAACATTTGTTATTCTACCTTTAATTTACTTATGAGAACTTATTTAAATGAACAATGGCTTATTATAACTTTAGGCTCACACATATATAATAGCAATATAATATAACAAAGAATTAAATAATAGTTGACATTTAAAATACAATGAAATCAATATATCCTAACACATTAACACACACATTTCAAAACATGCACATCAATAGTTCATTTATGCATGCTTATAGAAGTTCATTATTATTTGACTCTGGGAGGCTTCCAACTAATGTGATGGCTACTTTAGAAATGATAATAAGAAAAAAATATTTTTACCTAGGATTTTAGAACATGGGCTTCTTCTGGCTGTTTAATGTGAAGTTTATGTTAATAGGGTTTTGTTTTCTTCATGGTTGATGCTTCAAGTGAGAATATTTCCAGCCAGCTGGATTCAACATTTTCTTGAGGAGGTTTATTATTCATTGACACTATTTTTTGAGACAGTTAAATATTGACAACAAATTTCAAGTTGTTAGGCAAGCATTATCCTTTTCTGGGCAGATTGGATGTTTCATTGAACTCAGCCTAGAGAAAGGTGTATGTTTCTGAGGTTTTTAAGACTGCATGTCAAATGATCAAATGACTGATTTAATCTGATGTGATCTCACTGAACTGAACTGCACTCTTTCTCAACTGTAATCTTAACTCAACTCAATCTCAACTGATTGTCCGATGACAAAGTGGGCTATTTATTAATAAGACTGGTTGTCACTTTGAGGTTTGACAGCAATATCTGTAGTTGAAATTCCTTCCTTGTTTTTAATTGCACTCCTATGATAAGCTTATAATCCTGTTGTTGGGAGATGTTACTTAGCAGCCATTGCAAATGTATTGTTGTTATTTGTTTAAATTAATAGCCATCACAAAACATGTTGTTTTGTAGATTTTTAACTTAGTAGACATCACTGAGTGTTTTTAATTTTTTGGTACTTTAAAATGATGTGCTATGTCACCACCAGGCAGGGCTGCTCCACCATCAACAACCAGTCAGAAACCTGCAATTGATAACATTTTATTTCAAAGAGTGTCTGAAAATCGTCAACTAAAAAAGCCTGAGGCTAGACATATAAAAATGCTGAAAATTGGCAAGTAAAAATAAATTTATATCAAAAAGTGCATGAAAATAGACAACTAAAAAAGCCTGAGGCTAGACATATCAAAATGTTAAAAATCGGCAAGTAAAAAATAAATTTATATCAAAAAGTGCATAAAAATAAACAACTAAAAAAGCCCAAGGCTAGACATATCAAAATGCTGAAAATTAATACGTAAAAAATAAATGTCTGATGCTGTATATATTCAAGAAATATAGCGAAAGTCCAAATTTAAAAAAAAAAACAATCATAATGCTATAAAATTTAAAATTAATACATATATATATATAGCTGAAAAATTAAAAAAAACAAAAACAAAACTGAAAATACATTACCCCCCCTCCCACAAGCAATAATTATCCACTTAAATTGAAAAGTAAAAATGCCTGACACTGTATATATTCAAGAAATATTGCGAAAGTCCAAATTTTAAAAAAAAAATCAATCATAATGCTATAAAATTTAAAATTAATATATATATATATCTGAAAATGAAAAGCAATCTACAAAAAACCATTAACAATTGTGGAAGGCAGGAAATGTAATATACAAGAAACCATTAACAATGGTGGAAGGAGGGAAATGCAAAAAACATAATTTCATCAAATTATTTATTAAGCTTCCAATTTGCATTTATCTGGAATGCATTCAAAAGCAATTATTTAATCTCTGCTTTAAAATTATGGCATTATCATTTAAATTTGTCAAGCAGTACATAAAAAATAATTATCAACGTAAAATATACCCCTACCACACAAAATAACTGAAATTCGCAATTTACATCTTAGGTGTAATACTTAAAAAATAAACGATTATAACCATTATCAAATCATTTAAATTCATCAATATTTAAAAAAAAAAGCAATATACAAAAAATACTTACCAATGTCTTTCCAGAAATTTCAATGATTGCACTGTTTTTGTTTCAAGAAATTATTTTTCAAGCTGGTCCAGAAAAGGTATGACTTCACATTTTGAAGATACAAAGATGATGTGTAATAGAAAAAATATTTGCAGCATAGCATTTGGAAAATGCAAAGCTTTCATGAAATAAAATTATTTGCAGCATAAAAATCCATTAGCTATCAAATAATAAAATGAATTAAATATCCATTATCTTTTACAACTTTTTTTTAAAATTATAACATTTCCCATTTAGCTTAATAAGCACTTGACTATTTTCAACATAAAAATCCATTAAAAAGGATATTATTAAATTTAGAATTCACATTTTTAGAGAACAGAAGATTAAAAAATAGTGGTTATTTGCATTAGAATATTATAATGTAGAAAGTATATTAGATCGATGGAATCTTAACAGCTTGCAAAATTGCATCAAATAGATTTTCATCATGATGCAGTCTTTGCCGCATGAATTTGCTTAAGTACGAATCCAAATGATGTCATGTGATTCCCCTCTCTCATTTATTGTGCCATTTCAAAAGTACCCAAATTCTTTCTACATTCTGAGTATGTACTCCTGTAGTGGGATCAACAAAATTGTATGCATGGTTAACTTTTAAATGCTGGTAACCTGCAGCATTCAATTCCTCAGTTTTGTAGGCTTTCAAACAATCAGAATATATGGAGGATGCTGGTGCTATATGTTCTTTAATGGCATCCAGAAGAACAGATGCTGTTTAACCAGGAATATCAACAATAAAACACTATTTGGTTTCCCTACATAAACAACCAAATAACCATTGCTGCATTAGAATTCTACCCTGCTGGTTTTTGCATCTAGTAAATAAAGTTTTGTCTACCTCTACAATTTTCCCTGGGCCTCCAATTTTGCAGGATGGGCAAGATAGCAGACTTTCTTTACAGGCCTCTCTCAAATATTGCTTCCATGCAATGACAGTCTTGTTGTTCAAGGCCATATCCTTCTTTCCAAATTTGATGGTCAATTGGTCTGCACTCCAGTAGTAAATCAGTCAGATGGCTGTAACAAATGACAATTTGTAGCCTTCAAACCAGGTTCCTGTCCAAAGTGCTATGGAACATTGACAAGCAGAAATGTTTCCCTTCCATTGTGCCCTTGGCCTAACATAAATTTTCATTTGATGCCCATTTACACATACTTTTTAAATAGGCAGAACACTTTTATTTTAAAGGAACTCCACTGCTTCATATTCTGTTTTAGGAAGATCTCAAATTTTGATCATTTTGAATAGTAAAAACCTTTAAAAATTATGATAAAGATGCTACTTCAATTTCAGTGGCTAATATTTCAGCGTGAAGTTTTTGAAGTGTTTCCCAAAAGTTTGTGCATGTTTACCATTGTATTCATCTGCGTAAGAAAATAATCCACATTAACTCAGTCAAAAAATAAAAATAATCCCTTCAACTTGTATTTCTAGCAGTATGAAAAAATTAACACATAATAAAACTAAGCAGGTATTTCAAAAGATTAATTCACTTACATTTTGGATTAAATTTGTCAACTTTGGAAATTATGTTTTTCTGTACAATGTCTATTACATCATATTTCATTAATGAGTAGAAAAACGGTGCCATTATATTTCTTTTTTTAAATTTTTAATTGCCATATGTGTATAGATTTTATTCAGTATTTTCCTAAGAACATGCATATATGATGAAATGTTTAGGCAACTATTTATCAGTTTCTAACTTTTATGAGTACATTAAAAGGTAATTTTAAAAAATATATTTGATTTACAGTGAGCACAGCCATTTTTCATTCATTTGGGAATGCTAATAAGTTTAATCTCAAAAAGCAAAATTAAAAAAAAAGTTGTAAAATATAATGGATATTTAAAACGTTTTATTATTTGATAGCTAATGAATTTTTATGCTGCAAATAATTTTTCTATTTCACAAAAGATTTGTATTTTCAAAATGTTATGCTGCAAATATTTTTTTCTATTACACGTCATCTTTGTATCCTCAAAATGTGAAGTCATAGCTTTTCTGGATCAGCTTGAAAAATAATTTCTTGAAATGAAAACAGTGCAATTATTGAAATTTCTGGAAATACATTGGTAATTATTTTTTGTATATTGCTTTTTTTGAATATTGATGAATTTAAATGATTTGATAATGTTTATAATCGTTTATTTTTTAAGTATTACACCTAAGATGTAAATTGTGAATTTCAGTTATTTTGTGTGGTAGGGGTATATTTTACGTTGATAATTATTTTTTATGTACTGCTTGATGAATTTAAATGATAATGTCATAATTTTAAAGCAGAAACCAAATAATTGCTTTTGAATGCATTGCAGATAAATGCAAATTGGAAGCTTAATAAATAATTTGATGAAATTCTGTTTTTGCATTTCCCGCCTTCCACCATTGTTAATGGTTTTTTGTATATTGCATTTCCTGCCTTCCACCATTGTTAATGGTTTTTTTGTATATTGCTTTTCATTTTGAGCTATATATATATATATATAATTTTAAATTTTATAGCATTATGATTGTTTTTTTTTTTTTAAATTTGGACTTTCACAATATTTTTTGAATATACAGCATCAGGCATTTATTTTTTACTTGTCAATTTTCAGCAATTTGATATGGATAGACTGAGGCTTTTTTAGTTGTCTATTTTCATGCACTTTTTGATATAAATTTAGTTTTTACTGATTAGCATTTTGATGAGTCTAGCCTCGGACATTTTTAGTTGTCTATTTTCATGCACTTTTTGATATAAATTTATTTTTTACTTGCCGATTATTAGCATTTTGATATGTCTAGCCTTGGGCTCTTTTAGTTGTCTATTTTCATGCACTTTTTGATATAAATGTATTTTTTACTTGCCAATTTTTAGCATTTTGATATGTCTAGCTTCGGGCTTTTTTAGTTGTCTATTTTGATGTACTTTTTGATATAAATTTATTTTTTACTTGCCGATTTTTAGCATTTTGATATGTCTAGCATCGGACTTTTTTAGTTGTCTATTTTCATGCACTTTTTGATATAAATTTATTTTTTACTTGCCAAGTTTCAGCATTTTTATATGTCTAGCATCGGGGTTTTTTAGTTGAAGATTTTCAGACACTTTTTGAAAAAAATGTTATCACTTACAGGTTTCTGACCGGTTGTTGATGGTGGCACATTGCCACCTGGTGGTGACATAGCACGTTGGGTTAAAGTACCTTTAAAACTTTCATTTATTTTATTTTAACAGGCACATATTTATGCTATGTTTACAATTGCACATATATATATTTTACTAACAAGCTCACATTAATTTACAATTGCACATATATATATTTTACTAACAAGCTCACATTAATTTGTCATTTATGCACATGTATATTTCATTCTAATTAACTCAATATTAGTTTTAAGTTTACTTTTTCTTTATTTAACTCAAAAGAAATATTTTTTACTTTTTTAAAATCAACTTCTTTTAATTTGATGTTTCTAAAGCAACCCCCCCCCTTTTAATTAAGTAATTGTTACTTTTATTTCAAAAAAACTCTTTGACTTTTAATGTTACTTTTGAAAATGAACTGCAATATAAAAAAAAAAATCCCTAAACTTTTACATACTATTTTCTTTTAACAAAAGATTTTTATTTCAATAATTTTTAGACAAAATTATTAAATGTACCAATACAATATATATATATATATATATAATTTTACAATACAACAATAATAACTAAAATCTATACATAAATCATAAAACATATTTAATGCATATTACATGACTATTAAATAAATTTTATATATAAGTTAAAACAAATCTTAAAACTGTTCTACAATAGATTAAACGAATCTTAAAAATTATAATAATAAATTATTCTTATTTTCTTAATCCTATACATATCTCTTTAATACTATCAATGTAAAGAATATAGATATAAAATTAAATAATAAAATTAATAAAATAAAATAATTTAATATATAGTAAATTTTGATAATTGTCTATCCAACTCATACCTACTCTATTTACAATATACATCAAATTTTCCAATTATTTTTCAATGACCGTTTACCACTTAGTTTATTAGAACCTTTAACCAAATTAATACATTTATCTATATTCTCCTGAATATATATATATATATATATGGTCTCATAATATTTTTTCTGTTATAATAATTTACATATTTTATTATTTGTATATCTTCTACACATTTCATTTTATGGCCAATGTCTAAATAATGAATCTATGATCCTGAACCTATATCTTTCATATCTATGACACTATAATGTTCTTTTCCTCTTTTAATTGTTGTTTTTGCAGTCTGCCCTACACATACTTTATTACAGTTCCTACAAATAATTCTTTATTCCATCCCTATCTTATTTTTACTGTTATTATTCTCCTTCACATTTGATATCCATTTCTCTAGTGACTTACATATCCTCCATGTAATTTTCATATTTTTTGGTAATTCCTCTTTCCTAAAAATATTATAAGTGTCCTTGAAATAAGTTATAGTTATCCATTTATTATTTGTATTTTTGTTTTTATGTTTAGTTTTATTCTTCTTTCTTATATCTCACTTTTATTTTTATTATTAACATTATTAAAAATTCTTCTAATAATACTCCTATTATATCCTATTTTTATATAATAATTTCCTACTTTATTTTTTGGTTCAATAGCTTCTTTTTCATTTAATGTATGTTTATTATTTTTAACCTTAAATCCTTTTGAAACTGTCATTATTTAGACCAAGGTTGATATGATCTTGGATAAATTATACTTTTTATTTCTATATCTTTAATATAATGTTTTACTTCAATTTCATTATGTTTATTCCTTCTTAAACAAATATCCAAATTCTCTTAAACTTTTATCTTTTTCTTTTTCTATTGTAAACCTAATGCCATATAAATGATTATTCAATTCATTACATATTTTATTATACTTTTGCTATTTCCAATAATGATTATATCATCTACACACCTATTATATTTAATTTTTTATTATTATTAATGTATTTATCCACTACCTTCCTTTTTTTCTAAATCATCTATAAACACTAATCATAATAATTCACTAATTGAACATCCCATGACCCATCATGTAATTATATTCCAAAATATATAATTATACTTGAAATATAAACCATTATTTATCAAAAGCAGAGCTTCTGCTATAGAATATAACCATTCTTTAGATAATACTTTATTTTTTTTAAATTTACGCATAACTAAATCAATAATTTCTCTTCTCGGAATACTTTGGTACATCTTTTCAAAATCTAATGAAGCTATTAAACTATTTCTGTTTAATTTAATGCTACTATTTACAATCTCTCTTGCAGGCATATCTGCCTTGGGTATCTTTATTTTTCAAAATACATATGGATGTATAAAAGCTGTTGGGTATAACCATCTCTATTCTTTATTGTTAATTAATTCTTTTTCTCTTATGTAGTTCAACAACAATCTATATCTTGTCTGTATTTTTTTCAAGGTCTTTATATAATTGTTCATATCCTGGTTTTATTATATCATCATTCATCTTATTTCTATATTCTTTTTTAAAATTAAAAATCTATTACCTTTGTCTTCAGCTGTCACAATCAAAT
This sequence comes from Epiperipatus broadwayi, assembly GCA_028023455.1. NCBI lineage: Eukaryota > Metazoa > Onychophora > Udeonychophora > Euonychophora > Peripatidae > Epiperipatus > Epiperipatus broadwayi. The sequence goes on along the minus strand of JAQFVV010013027.1, from coordinate 228,277 downwards.
CTTCCTTATTCACTTTCTCTATAATTTCTTTTATAACCATTTTTTCTTTCCATTTTTTTTTTACTATATTTCTTTTTTTTTGTTTATTATATTGTTAATTTTTGATTGTAATTCGATTTTTAATCCATTCTCTATGTCAGATGCTTTTACACTTACTATGTTTTTTTTTTTTTTTTAATACCACTGTTAATCAATGGTATATAATTTTTTTCTTTATTTAAAATATTTAATTGATCATTATCAAATTCAATATTAGATAGATTTACAATTTGAATACTTTTTAATACTTTGATCTTTCACTAAATTATTATCATATCCTATATTTTTTAAACTTTCGGTTTTTATTGTTTAACCATTTCCATTTTTTTGTTTTACTTTATCGACAAAGTATTTATTAAATTCTTATTATGCTCTTTTAATCCACAGTTTATATATTGAAATAAGTCTTATATATATATATATATTAAAAAGTATACTATTGAAATGCCTTTAAGACACTTATATTGCGATGTTTTTTTTTCCATTTCTAATAATTGTCATTTGAAATACTTATATGTGACAGTATTATTGATTCTGTACTTTTCTCAAAATATTTTAGCAAAGCTTACAAATTAAAATTCAGTCAGCAAAAAAAAATAAAAAAATAAAAAAAATAAAGTTTTGTAGATTTCTCATTCATGCAAATAGGATTACCATTGTTACTTATTAATTAACAGTTAATAATGGTCTCTAATTAAAACAAAATATAAAATTTTTCTTATTTTATTGATCAACAAT